>QEPC01008879.1:676022-705091 GCA_003113815.1 Sphenodon punctatus | reverse complement strand
GTGTTCGTGTTCGGTTGTCCGAACAGGCCGAGTTCGGACCGAACACCAAACTACCGAACCGCGTTCGCCCATCCCTAGAAAATAGTCCTAAGTACATCTCACCACTTTCTTCCATGTGTCAATACTATCCACAATAGCCAGAACAGTCAGTCCGGTGTACATATTTGGCTCGCAAATTGGCCGCTCTTAGTGCAAAAATAGTCATAAGCTTTGATCTTAATGGATCAGAGTCTCCCAACAGAAACATTAACTGTTGTAATACTGGTCTGGAGCGATCTCAGCCAATTGTCAAATATAATTGCCTATGTAAATTCTCGAAATGGGACAGGTCAAAATATAATGTCTGAGATTTTCAACCTCTAGTCCGCATGGACAGATCTGTTCTCCATAAGGAGTTCCCTGATATCGTCCCTGTAACACCGATGTATGCATAGTTTGAAATCTTAGAGTAGTAAAAGCATTCCTGAGGAAAGGATCCATAAGGTTACAAATGTCAGAGGCCCCATACTTAGGTGGTATCATATATTTATACACAGGGGAAATACGGGATCTAGACGCCAGGGCCCTTTGCCCTTGTCTATCAACATCCTGTATGCATTGCTTGAACAATTTGATAACAAACCCACTTGTGTGTTAGCAGTTAATTTTGCATTAGGGAAGCACATTGATAGATTAGGACTACTGGAAGTACCAAACAATTGAGATTCGCAAATGGGAACTAGTGAAAATAGTGAAGAGACAGTGAGTTTCCTTGTTGTGCAAGTGAAGGTGAATGACCTGTTTCTGACAGAAAGTTGGAAACAGCATTCACTGCAATTGCTCATTTCAGACCTAATGTCAGGTATATCTACAATACTCAAGGGCCCCATATGTTCTGTTTCCTCCATTGCTACCAGTGGGGGAAGAACAAAATACATGGGACCCAGACAATATTGTATAGGTTAGTAAGTGTTATAAGGTCATCATTATGGAAACAAAGACATTAACATTATTACCTTTTGACAGAACTGCAGATGTACCTGGTATAACCACAGGAAAATCGTGAAGATACAAGTATTATGACTTTGTGAACAGTGAAAACATTGGCTTCATAAATGTGTAGTGTAGTAAATTAAGATGTTTTTGTTACCATAATGCCCTTGTTTTACTTGAACTTAGCCAAGGATTTTTTCTGCCTTTCCTCTAGGACCAATAAATCTTGTCACAGTTTGGTAAAATCCTTGTTTAGGTTTTTCCCCATTACTAGGCTTCCTTTCCGCATAAGCTGAGATAGCATTTGCAGTAAATTTGTCTGCCCTCCTCCCAGCCTGTTTGATATTCGTGATCCCCTGATTAAGCAAGTGTGATTTTAAATTCGGGCTACAAACATTATAAAATTGTTCTAGGATTACAAGATCCATTACTTGGTCCTTAGTAGCATTCCCTCGTGCATCTAACCATTTTACCCCATACTGTTTCAATGTATTACACACATCAGAGTAAGACATACCATCTCCCTGCTTAAACTTGCATAGTTTCTGGCAGAAGGTTTCCAGGGTAATCTGGTAGTATCCCTTTTTTGAATTCCTCATATTGCCACTCCCCCTCTGTCTTCGAGTTGAATACCTAACGTGCTTTGGCGGTGAGTTTGGCCAGTACCAGCCTAACCCACAGGTTCTGGTGAATTTGTTCCTGACGAAAGATGTGCTCTGCCGTTGTGAAGAAATCATCCATGCATTCATTTTCTTGGTACAGGGGCAGGAGGGCAGAACAGTCTCTGATCTGCTGTCTTCTGTCTCTGTCTTGGTTGCTTTCAGAGGGTGTTGTGGGCAGGATTCCTGCTTCCTTCTGTGCCTTCAGGAGTTCAAGTTGGTACTGTCTCTCTCTCTCCTTCTCCTCTGCTTGTGCCTGTCCTCTCCTGCTGTCTCGTTTTCTCCAATTCAATTTCTTTTTCTTTCTCCTTTTCTTTGTCTTGTTGTTTAATTTTCTCAAGTTCAAGCTGCATCTGACGCTCTTTCTCCTTCTCCTCTACCTGCATCCGCCGCTCTTTCTCCTTCTCCTCTGCTTCCAATTTCATCTGCTGTATTCTAAACTCCTGATCCATTTTCAGTTTGGCCAGCTCAACTTCATTGTTTGAGCCCTGCCCCTGGTTGTCTCCAGGTCTTTCAGCGGGTCAGGTGGAGGGGGGCTTGGAGGGGGGTTTTGCGAACCCGCTCCAGTCCCATCCGTCCCATTCGTGCTCATCCTCTCAAATTCTTGTATAAGCTGCTTCAATTGTTTAATTTGTCCCTCTACTTCAAGACCTCTCTTTCGGGCTTCCCTGCTCAGTTCTGACCTTTGCAGGTGGTGAAAGTGCTTCAGGAGCCCTATTTTGCTCACTGTCCTTGACACCCGAAATCAAAATTAAAACAACAAACCTGCACACCCTGTTCAAAGATCTACTTATTCCACTCTCAGAGTTGGGTTCCAGATGGCACTGGCAATGCACTCTGTCCAGGTATGGGATTTACTCCCTTCAGAGGATTCCACTCGCTTGGCTATCCTCCTCTACTTTCTACACATCGGTACACAAGTCTGAGCGTAACCCTTCTCATTGGGCACCACTGTCACAGTTTTGGAGTTCATTACCCCACTTTCCTGGGTTGGGTGACTCAATTTCCCTCGCTTGCAGCCCACCTGAACCAGTTCTCTCTCTGGCTGATTCAGTCCTGCAAGAGGGATAATCCTGTTGTCTCCCAACTTCCCAGAAAGCTTCCCATTTACACACTCTCTCTTTGGGTCTGCAAGAGCTTGAAGGCTCAAGTTGCTCACTTGTGTTCCCAATGTTAGACCACAGACACTTCTTAATAGATAAGAAGAAAGTTTATTAATTACATAAGCAAGAATAGTTTGACGCAGTGGCTAATAAAGTAAACAGTAAAACAACGCATTCCTATTCTATACTGGGTGAATCCCTATATAATTTTATAATCTTATAAACATAGGGTGAATCCCTATGAATCTTACCCTATAGAATGTCCATAAGTTTGAGGTTATTCTCAGCCAGGTGTAAGGGCTGGGCGCTTTGTCTCTTAGCTGGTAGAAAGCAAAGTTCTTTCACTCAGTCCATAGTTCCAGCAGTCTGACTGGCAGGCGAGCTGATGCCTCCAAGACTCAACTCAGTCAGGGGTTGAATTGAATTCCAATTCCAATTGTCCTTCCTCTCGCAAAGGTCTTCACCTTTTATATGTTTTCCAGTCCCTTTGTTTTAACTTTCCCGCCTAGAGAAAACCTGGAGCCTTCGTGTTCCCCGTCACGCCCGCAGGGCAACTTCATTTGCAGCTCAAATGTTTCTGTCTGGCTCTTTGCAGGGAATACACATTAGCATGGCTTTTGTCTGTCTTGCTTGCATTAATTGAGTTTCCTGTTCTCAGTTTACATTACATGATTACATGAAGCGAGTTTTGAGTTCTCAACTTTCACATTACATACATGTTTAAGTTTTAGCTTTACATATTTGTTAGACCTATAGTCTAGTATCTCTTCATGATACCTGATTTTAACCATATTAATTTCTATTTCTAAGGCTCCACTTATGTCTATCTGAAATCCAGTGGAAAACTTGTCAACTCTGATGTGTTTTGACTTTATCCTGCTGTACAGATTCAGATGGCGGTTCTGAAATGTTGGAAAGAATTCAGTCTGGAACTCTTCTGACTGACATACAGACACCATAGCCTCAGCAGAGGGATCAAAAGTACTGAATCTCAGGTATTTGCTGTTTCAAATCTAGATCCTAGTTTCTTCCAACACCTAAATTAAAACTGTCCTGTAATAAGGACACTACTGCTTTATACAGTGCTCCTTAAATCACAGAGATTTCTGACTACATGGGTGGGGTCAGCATTCTAGTGGGTTTACACTATGCTACCAGAAAAACTGCAAGACTAGCTCTTTCCATCAATCCTGAATGGGAAAGAATCCCACAATACTGTCAGTGACCCTGACTGCTGATTCAGGAACAACATGAACAGACTATACAAGGATTCACATAATCCTCTTTCTCTGTTAGGATGGCTGTCAGCCCATTGCAGGTGGGGTTGGAAATGGAGACACAGAAAGGGGGAAAACAGTGAAGATTCTTGTGACTATGAGTGTGTGTGTGGTGTGTGGGTGGGTGTGTCACATGATCCCAGACAATAAAGGATAGCAATTCAGCATAATACATGAACAGAATAATCAGAATAGAAAAAAAAAAGTCCTGTGACATCCATTTGGATGGCAACTAAGCTTTGCTCCCTTCAGTGTATTTTAGCATTCACCTTGTCTAATTCCAAGCATCTCCAGAGACAGATTTTCACCAATTTATTTGGCAGACTAGACTTTTCCATAGATTGTAATATCAGGACGTTTACCCCCCATATTTAATCTAACTTCCCCCTTTCTTTGTCTTCTGCTATTGCTTCTACTTGTCCTTATGTTTTACATTAAAGGATCAGTCTCCTTGGGTTACATATTTGCAGAGGTGCATCATATCCCTTTAGTCACTCATAAATTAGCTTAGCTTTCATGTGTTTAGTGTTCTTAAAATTTAAGTCTCAATCCTTAGTCATAAATCAGTCCCTCCATCTTCCTTAATCAGTATTGTTGCTCTTCTTTGAACTCTATCCAGTTTGTACACATCTTTTGCAATGAGGTGCCCAGAACTGAGCTCCACACTCACCCTGAGGAGTCATCGCCTCTATGTTCTGAAATGACATACTTCCACATATGCACTCCCAGATCACATTCATTTATTTGAGGCTATAAACACATTGCAAACTCATATCCAATTTGCTGTCTGTAGAGTTGAAAGCGAGTACCCACAAAATGCCATGGATATACCCACTGAATTTCCAGTATCCGAATCAACCCGCCAACATCGGATACCAATTGGTACCTGATTGTGGCCCAATTTGGGTACTCGATGTCCTGGAATGTCAACTTCTGGTCCCAGAATGTTGACGTCCAGTATTGATTTATTGACTTTTTTGTCAATTTACTGACTTCTGATACCTATTGGTTTTCCATCCTGGGAAATCATTTCCAGTCCCCATTTTTAAAATTTCCATCCCAGTTTTTTTATTTTCTGCCCCGATATCCTGATCCGTAGGGCTAAGATTTTGTCATGGTAAACAGAAGTCACGTTTTTAGTGAATTTTTCCCCTCACCATGACTTTTACAGCTTTTCTGTAACTTCCATGACTTTTGCCAAAAAACACCAGAGGACCTGCCTCTGACTCACCCCGGATAAGAGAAGTGCTGCCGAGAAGAGCGGTATGGAGACTGCAGTCAGCATCGACTGCTGCATTGATGTCTCCGGGGTTCTCCAAACCCAACCCCTTCAGAGCACAGCATGGTTAGAGGCAGAGGACAGAGCTTGAGAAGTTCTGCCCAGAAAAGCAGCGTTGATACCGCACTCAGTGCTGGCTGCCATGCTCAAATGTTGCTGCAAACCCCATCCCTTCTGAACGCAGTGTGGCTAGAGGCAGAGGGTGGGGTCAGAGCTAGAAAAGGCATCATGGAGGAGACAGCAGCATTTCCTCTGCCTTTCCTCATGCCTTACTCTACCTTTCCTCCTTCCTGCAGGTTTCATTCTAAAAGAGATAAGGTTCCCTTTCCCTCTGTCTGGGGCTTTCATTCACAGAGAGATAAAGGAAAGGGTTGGGGGTTCCCTTTTCTACTTCCTGGGACTTTCATTCTAAGTGAGATAAGGGAACGGGGGTGGGGGGCTGGGGAGGTCTCTTTCCTCCTGCCCTGGGCTTACAATAGAATAATATGTTATGTTAAGAAAAATTGAATAAAAGTAAAATGGAACTTTTTTTGACCCAGGATTTTTCATCTTTTCTATCATGACCTAGTCATGACTTTTGAGAAAAAATACTGTGACATAATTTTAGTCCTACTGATCAGTAATCAGAAAATCAGTAATGGTAATCAGTAAAAATTACAGATTTTTTTTTCTGGATATCTGGGTGCCCAGTTGGTACCAGGGTAACCCGTTTGGTACCTGATGTGGTACCTGAAAATGAGGGTATTACAGCAGATACTAAATTAAGTACCTGTTTCAGCCCTAGCTGTCTGTCCCATACTGTCCTTGGGTCTGTTATATCAATAGTGCTTTCCAGGTTTCTCCTTTATACTGTATATCTGTGTTTAGAGTTAATTTTCCCCGGGAGGTTTGAACTGCGTTTTTCCAGACTGATTCTCGTTTTGTTATTTCCTGCTCATATTTCTAACCTCTCCATGTTCCTTTTATTATTTCTCTGTCCTCGCTGATGTTTATTCACAACACCTCCCAAATTTGCTGTCATCTGGGAATGACCTTGACTTCTTCATTATGTGCTTCTCTTACACTCATTAATGAAAATGGGAAAGAAGAACAGACCTCAAGAGAGCTCCCCCAACACAAGCCACTGTTGTTTATTACTAATCATTCTTCACTGGCCCCCAGTCAATTTATATTTGGGATGACAAAGACCCTTTTTAAACGAGATGCACACACGCATGCTTAAATATGCCCACACAGTAGACATGAGTGAGTGTGTCTCATTTGAAATCAGTGACAGATGGGTGGGCATGCATGTGTGCTCCTGCGTAACACACATCCCCACCCACCTTCACCCATCACTCCCTCCCGGAGCAACTGGCAAAAACGCTGGCTGCTCCATGCAGGGGCATGAGAGGAAGTGCCCGTGTGCACCTGCTCCCCCACAGCACCACCACAGACTGCTCTCTCAGCCACAGCCTGTTTGAAAAGGGCCAAAGCTAGGGATGCGTGAATGCAGTTTGGACCGAAATCGGTCCGTTTGGACAACCAAATGTCCAAACTGAACCCAAATAGACCAAACCTGGACTTGATGTGAACTCAGGAACAACCAAACAGTTCGGCTGCATTTGGGTGGGTTCGGCGGCGTTCAGGCAGGAAAAATGTGACTGGAAGGCCCAGGGAAGGGGAGGCAGCTGAGGAGCAGACTTCCTGGCACCAGGGGTGGAGAGGCTTGGAGTAGCAGCCAGTCTGCCCAATCACCATCCCTTTTCTCCTCAGACCACTGGCTTGGCAGTCTGTGATTAGACATGAGGGAAGGGAGGGCTAGGGTGCACAGAGCCAATGGAGCTCATGGTAAGGCGGACACAGCAAGTAAGAAAAGTTATTGCCCTCCCCCCTTCCAACACCTTCTGAGCTAGACAATGATCCTGACAGCAGACATTTTAAGAAGAATCCCTCTCCCAGCAGTTTGTGTTCCTCCCAATCCATTGCCATCCTCCTCCTATTTCACCCATCCCACACATTTACCTCCCTAGTATCATTTATTTAGCTGGATTTAGGTATTCTTTTTATTTTTTACCCATACCTGTGTTCTTTCTCCCTACCCTCCATTGAATCCTCCCCCTCCTCCAACTGTATATTCCATCCCTGATTCCCTTCACGTTTTTGAATTTATTTAGGGTAGGATTAGATTGATTTAGCTTTCATTTCAGTTTTGTACCCCTCCCTGTGTTGTTTGGTGTGAGCTGTCTGCATCCCACCTGGTGCAGGCCAGAAGGCAGGAGGCAAAAAATCCTCCGACTGGGCACATTTCAAGTTGGTGTGGGTGGATGATCTGAGGGAGGTGCAGTACACTTTGTGCCAGAAGGTAGTGAAGCATGGGCAGGTGCTCACAAACCTTGGGACATCTTCCATGGCGAGGCACCTGAAGGCATGTCACAGTGCTCTTCTGCTAAGCGGGCAGGTGGGGCAGTGGATGCCAGAGGGTTCCCGACTGCAGCGGCCAGTCATCCGCCTCCTTCAACGGCAAGCATCCTGCACCAAAATCTGCCTCTAGCAGCAGGATCAGTATCGTTGCTAGGGGGGAGCAGCAGAAGCAGCAGCGTCAGTCCACCGTGGAGAAACTGGGGCAGCTGCCAACTCCATCGGCAGCTGGAGGGCGGCATGGCTTTCAAGTGAAAGCCACGTGCCTGTTGGGCGAAATGATCACACTCGATGGGCAGCTCTTCTCCATGGTACAGGACATGGGGTTTAGGCGGCTGATTGGGTTCCTGGTCCCCCAGTTTCAGCTGCCATCGCACACCACCTTGAGTTGTCATGTGGTGCCAGTCCTGTACAGGGCTTTGAAGGAGTGGGTGAGGGAGCATCTGGCAGGGGCTGGGGGTGCCACCATACACTTCACCACTGACCTGTGGTCAACTAGAAATGTGCAGCATGCATACCTGGCAGTGATGGTGCACTGGTGGCAGCATTTGCCCGTGGCAGGAGGGGTCCTGATGGAGGGTATAGGTGGGCCCTGCTTCAGGCACAGGTAATGGATGGCCCCCACACTGCTACGAACATTGAAGCAGCCCTGACCGCCATGGTGAGGGAGTGGGTCATGCCAGGGGGTGTGTGGTGACAGACAACACGGTCTGAGGGCAGTCCATGACGGGGGCTTCATGAGCATCCTTTGTGCCAAACACACCCTCCATCTTGTGTTCAGGGATACTCTGGGCTTGGGGGATAAGGGAATTAGGGCAGGCACCCTTAACTTCCTGATTGAGTGGTGGGAAGCTGTCCGGGTTCTTTAACCAGAGCGTGAAGGGCAGCAACCTCCTCCAGGTGAAGCAGGCTGAGCAAGGCTCCCCAGTGTACCAGCTGGTCCAGGATGTGTCCACCAGGTGGAATTCCACCTTCCTGATGCTCGAGCAGCTTCTTGAGCAGAAAGTCACCTTGCATCAGGTTCAACTGGTGATGGACAGCGGGGCACCTCCAGGGTACGATGGGGTGGAATGGGAGATACTGGATTACATGGTCTTCATACTCAGACCATTCCTGGCCATGACAGAGACCATGAGCACCTCCACGGCCATCATCAGCCAGGTGGCCCCTCTGGTCCAGAGTCTCCTAAGGAGGCTGGAGGAGATTCTCAAGGGGCAGGATTGTGGCCCTCAGGGCAGGAAGCTGGAAGATGAGGTGGTTGACCTGGTGTGGTAGCTGAAGGCAGGGCTGAAGGTGTGGTTTGATGAGCTCCTGCAGTGGGCGGAATATGTCTTGGCAACAATGCTGGACCCCAGGGTCAAGGGAAGCATGGCACGCCAGACACAGCTCTATGAGTACTGGGAGGGTGATCTGGTGGAGAGGGTCCATCACGCAGAGTGGACTATGCAGCAGGACACCCCTGGGGTTGGTGAGAGTGGGAGCAGTCACCCCTTTCAGCCACCGGGGTCTATCCCTGCCCTCAGCCCTAGTGGTAGCAGCACCAGCAGCAGGATGAGCAGCAGCAGCACCCCTATTGCAAGCAGGAGCAGCGGCTCCTCCTCCTATGCACAGGCCACTCCAGGGAGCATGGGGTCCTGGACAATAGGGCAATAAGTGTGGCTGAGGGCAGTGGTGGAGGTGGTGCCCAGTCAGATCTACCAGAGGGAGTACGACGGTGCCTCAGCAGCAGTGGAGACCTACCTGGAGGAGGAGCCCTGCATAGATCCCAGCAGCGATCCCTTGGCTTACTGGGCCATCCAGACCAACATGTGGTCATCCCAAGTGGCCAAAGGTATATTGTCCTGCCCACTAACCAGTGTCCCCAGCGAGCGGGTGTTCTCTATGGCGGGGGACATTTGCTCACCGCACCATCTGAGGCTGGGGGCCAAGTTGGTGGAGCAGTTGTTTTATATAAATGTCAAACTTCCACTGTGGGATTTCCCAAGCTTCCCCTGGACATCGATTGATGGTGCAGTGGCACACGCCATCCCATGCCAGGGGCAGTCTTGGGACGGGGCTCCTCACCAATCTGGGCTACTGCTGCTGAGGTACTGTCCCTTCCTCCCAATGCCTGGCACCCACCCTGCCTCTCTCTCTCTCTGAATACATGGCCTCGGACAGCCTATCTGACTGACCTCATGATGCAGGGTGGCATTGGGAAGCTGGGAAGCCTGCCAGCTGGCCTCTGACTAGATGATCTCGGCCTGCCTATCTGACTGGCTTTCTCTCTCGCACTGAACAGTTTTCACCAGCCTATCAGAGTGCCCTGCCAAGGTCCCAGCCTGCCTTCCCTACTGCCTCTCATGCCATGCTGCCTGCCCACCCGCCCAGGTTGCAAAACTTGAACCTTGCCTCAGTATGCCTGCCTTTCATGACACGGTGCCTGAGCTGCCTCTCATGACATGGTGCCTGTCTGCCTGCCCTGGCAACCCTGGGTGATGTGCACCACTGGTCTGGTAATCCCACCACGGCTGTCTGCTGGTCCATGGGTGCTCTGCCCTGGCCAATCCAAATGTGCCCACGTAATCCTGATGCTGCCATCTTCTGCTGTATGGGAGTTCTTCCCTGGAAAATCCTACCATCTTGGCTCCATGGGTGCTGTGTACAGGCAAATCCTGATGCTGCTGTCTCTGCTGTTCCATGAGTTCTGTGCCCAGTCAATCCAATGTCTGCTGCTGCTGCAGCTGCCAATGCTGCCTCTGCTGTTTGCCATGGGTTCTGTGCCCCGGCAATCCAATGTCTGCTGCTGCTGTCAATGCTGCCTCTGCTGTCTGTGCCATGAGTTCTGTGCCTGGGCAATCCAATGTCTTCTGCTGCTTCCAATGCCACCTCTGCTGTCTGTGCCATGGGTTCTCTGCCCTGGCAATCCAATATCTGCTGCTGCAGCTAATGCTGGCTCTGCTGTCTGTGCCAAGGGTTCTGTGTCCTGGCAATCCAATGTCTGCTGCTGCTGCCAATGCCTCCTATGCTGTCTGTACCACGGGTTCTGCCCCAGCAACCCAATGTCTGCTGCTGCTGCCAATGCCACCTATGCTGTCTGTGCCACAGGTTCTGCCCCAACAACCCAATGTCTACTGCTTCTGCCAATGCTGCCTATGAGGTCTGTGCCAAGGATTCTGCTGCTGGGCAATCCAATGTCTGCTGCTGCTGCTGCTAATTCCACCTATGCTGTCTGTGCCAAGGGTTCTGCTGCCAGGCAATCCAATGTCTGCTGCTTCTGCCAATGCTGCCTATGCTGTCTGTGCCAAGGGTTCTGCTGCCAGGCAATCCAATGTCTCCACCGTATCAAGAAACAGTCACTCCAGCTCCAGGACTCACCATCAGGGTTCTGGGACCTACATTACAGGCAGGGAGGGTTGTCATTCCACATCATCTAGAAGCTGCCACTCCAGCCCCAGGACCCATCAGGGTTCTGGGGCCATCATTCCTCTCATGGGGAGCTGTCATTCCATGGCATCAAGAAGCAGTAACACCAGTCCAGGACTCACCATTGGGGTTCTGGGGCCTACATTCCAGGAAGGGAGGACTGTCCATCCAGAAGCTGCCACTCTAGTCCCAGGACCCACCATCAGGGTTCTGGGGCCATCATTCCGCTCATGGGGAGCTGTCATTCCATGGCATCAAAAAGCAGTCACTCCAGCCCAGGACTCACCGTCGGGGTTCTGGGGCCTACATTCCAGGAAGAGAGGGCTGTCCATCCAGAAGTTGCCACTTTGGTCCCAGGACCTACCATCAGGGTTCTGGGGCTGTCATTCCACTCATGGGGAGCTATCATTCCATGGCATCAAGAAGCAGTCACTCCAGCCCAGGACTCACCATCGGGGTTCTGGGGCCTACATTCCAGGCAGGGAGGGCTGTCCATCCACATCATCCAGAAGCTGCCACTCTAGTCCCAGGACCCACCCTCAGGGTTCTGGGGCCATCATTCTGCTCTCAGTGAATAGTCATTTCACTGCATCAAGAAACAGCCAGCCACTCCAGCCTCAGGACCCACCATCAGGGTTCTGGGGCCTACGTTACAGGCAGGGAGGGCTGTCCATCCACATCATCCAGAAGCTGCCACTCTAGCCCCAGGACCCACCATCAGGGTTCTGGGGCCATCGTTCCAGACAAGGGGGGCTGTCATTCCACTGCATCCAGAAGCAACCATACCAGTCCCAAGAACCATCATCAACTTCTCGAGCTCCTCTAGTATAAAAGGCATCTTCTGCTGCCCACTGACAGAGAGCCTTTCTCTCTCTCTCTCTGGCACCCCCACACACTTCCAACCAACCGTTTCTAGGGATATGAGACAATTCCATGCGGGAATGGAATGCAGGGTGATGTGGTGAGAATGAGAGCCAGTGCAAATAACCTATTTTTTATGAGGTAGCAACCTGTTGCTCGTGGAGAGAGAGAAAGTCTCCCAAGTCTCCACTGCTAGGAAAGAGACAGACAGACACGCTCCCACCCATGCTGTCACCTGCAGTACATGACCAGAGAGAGGGAGAGGGAGATAGGCTCCCCGCTGCTAGAACGAGAGAGATGGGGGGGGAGTAAGAGGTGCATCTGGTTCAAGCTGCCACCTACCAGAACCAGCGAGAGATCACATCTGTGCACATGCTGCTCAATGCCCACACCCAGCAGCAAACCTTACAGAATGTGACGGAAATAACACACAGTGTAATGTGCCCCTGCCTGTGTGCCTCCCTGTAACACCTGTACCACCTATTGCAATGATTGAATGAAGTGTACCCAACCAAGCAAGCACTAATTCTAGGGACATCATTCAGCTCCCATGGGCTGTCATTCCACTGCATCCAGAAGCAGTCACTCCAGTACCAAGATCCATCATCTGGGTGCTGCTGCTGCAGCTCGTGCCTGACTGGCCAGCAGCCACCAGTGCCTGCATGCCAATTTGCCCCCCCTCCCCCACCAGCCTACTCCTCTGCACCCACCCACAGATGTCCGCTAAAGCTGCTGAAAGAGCCCCTCTGACCACCAGCACCCGCTGCCTGCTGCTCGCTACCAAAGAGTCTGTCTCTCTTTCTCTCTGGGACACCCACACAGACACAAGCCCTGCCCCTCCTGGGGGACTGTCTGCAAGTTGAGATCCTGCTGGCACATCTTGGGGCTAATACGCTACATGTGCTGCTGCTGTCAGGTAGGGATCTGACAAGCTGTATATACAATGAGATTCTGTCACCTTCCAGAAGCAGCACAGCGGGATAAAAGATTTGGCAGGTCAAACAAAGCTGGTAAGGTAACAAATATAGCTTTTGTAACAGCTTTTTAAACAACAACACATTACAACTTTATAAAACAAAAAACAAACATTTATATATATATACAAAGAAAGGAAACTTAGGGGTCTGTGGGTCAGTCCCCCGGATTGTGGGGGGAAAGAGAAATGGTGCGTGGGACCAAGGGCAGACATCAAGTCCTCCTTTGACTTAAACCCATGTTGCCTGGCAAAGTCCACGACCTCCGCCAAGGACACCTTCCATTTGGAGACCGACTGGCAGTACAGTTCCACGTCGGTGATCTCCATGTGGAGGTACTCCAAATAGGCCTCCACCTTGTGTTCTTGTACCTTGAATTCCTGGAACTGTTCCACCAGTCAGTCCTCTATTATGAGTGCTTGGAGCCTTAGCCCATCTATATATTTTTGGTTGGCCTCCATAAAGTTATTTGTAGGCCTCTCCAGTTGGGCCTGAAAAGCCCTTGCCACTTCGGAGTCCTCCCAGGGGACTGGAGACTCCTCAGTGGAGCTAGAGGGGGAAGGGCTGTGGTGGCGGTGCTTCTGCTGTGTCTTCTCCCCTTGCTTCTGGCAGCGGCGATGCTCATCCATGCCGGAGTCCCTGCACCCTGAGCTAGACTCGTTCCGCCACGTCACCTTCAGTTGGTGGACCTTCTCCACATGGGCAATAAGCCCTGAGGTGGTCCCCTGTGACCCTCTTTTAATTTTTTTGTCGCAGATCTAAAGAACATAAAAAGATAGGAACATAAGAAGTGCCATGCTGTGTCAGCCCAATGGTCTGTCAAGCTGTCTCCATAAGTGGGTGGGCGGCCAACCTCTCTCTGCAGGGGACTTCCTAACAGGTCATAGGGCAATCCATTCCCTGTTGTTCCAGCCCCCATGCCTTACCTTGCATTCGGCAAATCCGCCTTTTGGCTTATTATAGTACCGCCAGACCGCGGACCTCATCGACCTGCTTTCTGGCGGCTCCTGCAGCTGCGACCTCCACCGGGATGGTGTTTTGGGCCTGGCACCAGCGGTGGAATCATCATCATCACTCTCTCTGAAACAAGAACACATAAACACCACCTAAATAATATCATTCATTTATGTTGATGCCTCAAGTCCTTCCAAGAGCAACTAGAGACCCTGGTTGGCACGTCTGTGGGAGGGTGCTGCAGCTCGTGCCTGTCTGCTGGAAGACCCCCAAAATCATACAACAACAGGGATAACAGAAAGAAATCCAATTCCCCAATGTAGCTATGCATACAATATAACCGAAGCGTTGGGAGTTGATACAGATTTAAATATGAACTGTAATATTATAGAAATGGATACCGTCCTTTGTCTTCAGTAGTCAGGTATACACCTTATATGTAAGAAAACAATCCAAAGTCCATGTGATGAATTTATTAACATGTTTCAACCAAACGAGTCTTCTTCAGAATAGCCCGAACCTGGAAATCAATATAATCCATTACACACCATATATAATCACAATCTCAAAAAGTACAAAAATGCAAAAATTCTAGGTATAAATAACCATAAACATTTTTATAAACCTGTTTAGAAAAATTGCCCACTCAATTATATAAACAACCATAAATGAATTTATAAACAAATTTTGAAAAAATACCTAATTAATATATTATAGATCAATTTGTGTCCCAACAGAGACACCACCTTGCTAAAATTAATTGCCCCAAACTGTAAAAACCAAAATAAATAGAATCAAAGCAACAAAAACACAAAACAAAAACAAAACAGCACCTTGTATCATACAACCTCTCTGAAGCTGTGACAAGGAGATGAATCCAAACGTCTCCAATGGCAAAAACTAAACAAAAAACACCATTACCTAATGATTCCTCACAATCCAAACAATACAAAAATATTACCTCATAACTAATACAAAATGATAACTATGCTCTTAAAATAATGTCACTTACCAACTGAAGGGACTCAAACCACTGTTCAATATCCTCCAAAAAATCTCAATAATTCCTACTGTTAATCTTGGCTTGGCTAAGTCCTTCAATAAACACAACCAATCTGCAATACAAACATAGAACAATACTCGCATACCCCCAACTTAAAAACTCAAAATAAAAAGCCAAAAATCAAATAATAAATAAAACAATACTTACACAATGAAAAAGCCTGTTGTAGCACATTCCTAAGTGTGTGCTAACAAAGGAAACTCCCCATCACTGGTGTGGCATCCCAACTCCCAAAGTAGGTGAAACTTAACTACTCTCCCCAATCCAACCCTTATAATTACTACAGCTGATTCTCATCCTCATCAACCCTCCAATAACCTAATCCCTCCAGTTAGACCCTTATGTTTACTACAGCTCAATCACATCCCAATCAATCCTCTGTTAGCTAACCATTAATAAAAATGAATAGCTTGCGGGAATCAAAGTATCCACTAATGCGGTAATAGTATACCTCCACTAATAAAACAATACACCCTCAACAGGTGAACCTTAATACATACTCCAAATAGTACCTCACAAAACCCAAGGAGAGGGATGATAATAAACAACCCCCAGGTCCAACAATATACTCCTATACTTTCTTAAAGTCACAAACTATCCATTTAAAATAAAACTCCAGTGCAACTACTGAAAAACCACAACATCATATCTAAAATAAAAAATATATTTAAAATATTATATATATATATATATATATATATATATATATATATGGATGCTGTCCATTTAATATAAATGAATATATATTATTGGTTTAATGGAATTTTGTATTTATTATTCTCTCTGTTGATATCCTCTCTGTTGATATCCCCACTCTCATTCTTGGTGACTTCAACATTCATGTTGATGACCCATCTCAGCCCTCAGTCTCTCGCTTCCTCTCCCTAGCCTCCTCCTTCAACCTCCACCTTTGGACCAACTCCCCCACCCATACTAATGGCCATTCTCTTGATCTTGTCCTCTCTAGAAACTGCTCTGTCGCTGATCTCTCCTTCGATCCTCATCCTATATCAGACCACTTCCTTGCCTCTTTCAACATTTCCCACTGTCCCCCCTCCTCTTCCCCTTCTCTACGCCCCTTCCGTGACCTTCAAGCTATTGATCCCCTGGACTTTGCCTCCTCTCTCTCTCCCCTTCTTCCTACAGTCTTCTCTTCCTCCTCCCCTGACTCCGCTGTCTCTGCTCTCAACGCCTCTCTCTCCTCCACACTTGACTCCCATGCCCCTCTCTCTTCCCGCCCTGCCTTCTCCCACAACCCCCGTCCTTGGCTCACCCCTAGTATCCGCCACCTCCGTTCTTGCACTCGTGCTGCTGAACGACTCTGGCGCAAATCCCATTCTCACGCTGACTTCCTTCACTTCAAATTCTGTCTCTCCACCCTTACTTCTGCTATCTCCCTTGCTAGACAACACTACTATGCCTCCCGCATTGAGTCCTGTTCTCGGGACCCTCGCCGCCTGTTCTCTACCTTTGACTCCCTCCTCAAGCCTCCCTGTCCTCCCCCTCCTTCTTCCCTTTCTGCTCAGGATCTTGCCTCCTTCTTCACCTCCAAGATAGACAAGATCCGCCTCGACATCGCTTCCCACTCCTCTCTTCCCACTCCCACCCCTCTCCCTCCTCCCCCTCCTTCTCTCATGTCCTCCTTCTCCCCTGCCTCCCTTAAGGAAATCTCCTCTCTGCTCTCCTCCTCCAACCCTTCCACTTGCCCCCTTGATCCCATTCCTTCCCGCCTCCTCACCTCCATTACTCCCACTGTCGCCCCTTCCTTCCTGCACATCATCAACCTCTCCCTCTCTACTGGCTCTTTCCCTTCTGCCTTCAAACATGCCACAGTCTCTCCTATTCTCAAAAAGTCCACTCTTGACCCCTCTGACCCTTCTAGCTATCGTCCTGTCTCACTCCTTCCTTTTGCTTCCAAGCTGCTTGAACGTGTTGTCTACTCCCGCTGCCTTGACTTCCTATCCTCCAACTCCTCCCTTGACCCCCTCCAATCTGGCTTCCGCCCCCTTCATTCTACTGAAACTGCTCTCGCTAAGATCACCAACGATCTTCTGGTGGCTAAATCTAAACGTCTCTATTCCATTCTTGTCCTCCTTGATCTCTCTGCTGCCTTCGATACTGTTGACCACTCACTCTTGCTGGATTCCCTTCACTCCCTTGGCTTTTGTGGCTCTGTCCATAACTGGTTCTCCTCCTACCTCTCTGACCGCTCCTTTAATGTGTCTCTCTCCAACTCCGCCTCCTCCTCCTTCCCCCTCTCAGTTGGTGTTCCTCAAGGCTCTGTTCTTGGCCCTCTCCTCTTCTCGATCTATACCTCATCCTTAGGCAAACTCATTGCCTCCCATGGCTTCCAATACCACCTCTATGCTGATGACACTCAACTCTATCTCTCTACTCCCTCTCTCTCTCCCTCTGTTCAAGCTCGTCTCATCAACTGTCTCTCTGACATCTCTACCTGGATGTCTCAACGTCAACTCAAACTCAACATGGCTAAAACTGAACTCCTTATCTTCCCCCCTCATCCTTCCTCTCCTTCCTCACTGTCAATAACTATTGATGGAGTCACCATCCTGCCTGTCCCCCAAGCCCGTAGCCTAGGCTTCATCTTTGACTCAGCCCTTTCTTTTAAACCCTACATTGACTCTGTTGCTAAATCCTGTCGCTTCTCCCTCCATAACATTGCTAAGATTCGCCCTTTTCTCTCTGTCTCGTCTGCCAAAACTCTTGTTCATGCTCTGGTCATCTCTCGCCTCGATTACTGTAACCTCCTTCTCACTGGCCTTCCCCGGTCTCACCTTTCTCCCCTCATCTCTGTCCAAAACTCTGCTGCCAGGGTCATCTACCTCGCCAGTCGCTTCGACCATGTGCAGCCCCTCCTCTCTTCGCTTCACTGGCTTCCCCTTCCTGAACGAATCCTGCACAAGCTCCTAGTCTTCACCTATAAAGCTCTTCACAACCTTGCTCCCCCCTACCTCTCTGCACTTATCGCCCTCCATACTCCAGCCCGTGCACTTCGCTCCTCCTCTGTCCCTTCTCTCACCCTTCCACGCCTTCCCTGCTCCCCTAAGCGCCTTCGTCCCTTCTCACTTGCTGCCCCCCATGCCTGGAACTCCCTCCCTGTCCACATCCGCCTTGCCCCCTCCCTTCATACCTTCAAATCTCTCCTTAAAACTCACCTCTTTCGCTCTGCTCTGTCTGACTCTTTATCCTGCTGAGCCACTATTCCTATACCTACGATCGGTTTACCCTTATCCTTGCAACATGGACCTGCCTGCTGTCATTCTCATCGTAACCAAGCCAAGTACGTGCACTTGAGACCTCGCATCTTCATGAATGTTAGACCCCTTGTCTCTCCCTCTGTTCCCCTTCCTAAGTCTCTCCCCCAGCTCCTGTCTCTCAGATTGTAAGCCCTAGGGGCAGGGACCGTGTCTATTTTATTACTTTGTAAAGTGCCAGGTACACTGCTGGTGCTATATAAATGGTTGTTAATAATAATAATAATAATAATTAATACAAAATTCCATTAAACCAATAATAAATAACAATAAAAGAAAAAAACTTTCACACACATTTATAAAAAACAATGTCTATGGTTATCTATTTACAAGTAACTCAGTGATTCCAAAAAATCAGTCAGACCAGCAAGCTTTGCAGTGTTTAAAAATAACTCTGTAATGCCAAAGCATCATTCAGACCAGCATGCTTTACAGTATCTTGTTTAAAAATCCAGAAGACTTCCCTTTGTCTTCTGAATAACCTTTGTTCAACCCTCTCTGTGCCATTAATTCTCTCTAATGCGCAAAAACTGAAATCCTAAAATATATGACCAGCCTCCTCAAAATGTAACACCATGGGTGTAGTGGTCATTTTCCTCTTCAAACAGCTCATATGCGCTCCCCAATGCGAACCTTTACTGATCTTTTAGTCTGTCCAATGTAAAACAAATTACATGGACATTTAATGACATAAGCCAAATATGTGGTAGTACAATTACTAAACTTTCTTAATTGTATAGTTCGTTCTTTTGATTCAAAAGAAGTAATCTTTAAAGCCTAGCTGCAAAATTTACAGTGTTCACATTTGTAATGACCAACTAAGGGTCCCCTAATTCCTACATGAGATATAATTTTACATGGTGAAAAGTCCACTCTGACTAGTATCTCTTTCAAATTTCTATTTCTTTTATGTGAAAACAAGGGTGGTAAATCACAAAAAGGTACATGCTGAACCAGTCTCCAATATTTCAGGATAATGGACCGGACCATCAAAGAAAGGTGTCCATAAGTCGAAGGTCACACAATCCAAAACCCCATACTTCCCTATCCCATTTGTCAAGGAGCTTACTTTGCATAAAATTAAATGCCTTCCTTTGTGCATTTTTCAAAAAATAACTGGGATACTCCGGAAATTGTCAGACATACAAGAGGACTCCAATAGGAATCTTTCATCATTTGAACAATTCCTACGTATTCTCAAAAACTGACTATATGGTAAATTTCTTCTCAAATGGAATGGATGAAAACTCTTAAAATGTAGATAAGAATTACAATCAGTGGGTTTAGAATATGTAGCCATCTCAAAACCATCCAAACCTAATGAAACCTCAATATCCAAAAATGAAACTTTATTTGGGTCATAACGTAATTCAAACTTAAATAAAAGGATGACATTGATTCAACCAGCTGTGAAATACCAATAAGACTTCAACCGGCCCTTTCCAAATCATAAAAACATCGTCTATATATCTTCTTCATAAGAAAATGTGATCACAATGAAAATTACAGTCCATATCATACAAAAATGAATGTTCAAAAGCATCCATAAAGATATTGGCTACCTTCGGAGCCACTGAAGATCCCATAGCAATCCTTAAATTCTGATCATAATAAGTGTCCTCAAACCAAAAATAATTTCTGGACATTACAAGTTCAAGCATCCTGTATAGGTAGCCCACTGGTGGACCCTTACCACGTGGACTTTGGATTGTTTTCTTGTTTATAAGGTGTATACCTGACTACTGAATATAAAGGACAGCATCCATTTCTATAATATTACAGTTTATATTTAAGTCTGTATCAACTCCCAACTCTTTGGTTATATTGCTGGAAGACCCCCACCACCATTTTTCTCTGTGGCAGACCCCTAAATCAGACACATGCAAATCCTGCCCTTCTTGGGGCGTTGGGGGTGGCAAATTAGAGATCCTGGCTGGCACGTGTGTGGGAGCGTGCTGCAGCTCATGCCTGTCTGCTGAAAGACCCCCACCACCCTATCTCTCTGTTGCAGACCCCTAAATCAGACACGTGCAAATCCTGCCCATCCACTGCCACCTGCAGATGCCCACTGTTTGTACCTGAACAATAAACAAAAATATTTTTTACAAACCTGTGCCCTCTTCCTCCTCTGGTGAGGAGCCAACCTCCACCACCTCAGATGGTCCAGGCTGTACCTCTTCCTCGTCCACCTCCACCTTCCTCATTTTTATTTTTATTTCCTCCATCATCCTCCACCAAGCAACCAACAACCAAACCTCAATCACAACCAACCTCAACAAATGAACCTCAACCAGACCAAAGCAAACCACACAGCCACAACACACACACACTTACTTACACACACACACACACAAGCTCCACACGTTCTCTTGCCACACAAGCTCCACACGCACTCGAATTTCCAGTTTCCAGCACTATCACGGGACCAAACAACATCGATACCGATACCAAAACTAAAATCTTTGAAATCGGTATCAGTATCGCTACCAAATATCTTTGCAAGTCTAGTCAGGGTTCTGGGGCCATCATTCTGCTCACGGGGCACTTTCATTCAACCCCAGGACCCACCAGCCCCAGGACTCACCATTAGGGACTTCTGTCCCAGGACGCACCGTCAGGGTTCTGGGGTGCCTCCTGATACGGAATGCCTTGTGACATGTCCGAACTCCGCTGAATGTTCGACCGAACCAAAAGACCGAACCCGAACTCAGCTCCCAAACCGAACGCCTGAACATCTGAACCCCATTCTGTTCGTACATCCCTAGCCAAAGCTTAGACCCCAGACAATTTGATTTCATTGGAGAAACACTGTCAGATACTTTTCTATAGACGTACTGCATTCCACTGTATGCAGTGGCACAAGGAGTGATGGGGATATTTATTCATTTAGATCTATAGCTTGCCCTTTTCCAAAGGCTCAGGGCAGATAATCAAGCATATATAAAAACATACTGTAACAGGGTCCTTTAGCCTAGGGGTAAGTACTGCCTGGATCAACCTCAAGAAGCCAGACTAAGATAGGAACTTCTCCACTATGTGCTGTTTTATTTACAATGTTAGTCCTTATTCCAAGTCTCATCCCAGCCCATCCATATATATTTGCAGTAAGCATACACAATTCCCAGGTACCTTCCATACACTATTCCTTGGTACCTTTCACTCAGCCTCCCCTGTAGGTACAGTCCTCCTTGTCCCAAGTAGCCTTCTTAGCTATGGACTAGCTTAGTCCCCCCTCTGGCAGGGCTTCCCTGCCCTTCACCTTGACGGTCTTTCCTTTGATCTCTCTGGTTCTGCTTTTGAGGCTTCAAGCTGGCCTGGTCATGCCTAGGCCCAGCTGACCCCTGTTAGGCACTTACTTACCACCTGTTTAGTGCCTTCAAGGCACAGACTTCTACTATGAATGAATGAATGAATGAATGAATGAATGAATGAATTGTTTATTAAAGCGTGGCCATTGGCCATTGCAAAATAATTTATACAAAACGAGAAGATGATTCCAAATACAAGCTTAAATAAAAAACTTAAAAGAGAGGAAGGGTAAGAACAGCATCCTCCCACTTAAACCTAGTAAAATGTACATACACACAAAATTACTTAAAAGAAAAAACTACCCTCTTGAGATGAAATACATAATACAAAAGGGCCCAGAACCCAACCACCCACCCACCCCCCAGTAGCCTTTAGCATATGAAAAAAACCACAATTGGGAGGGAAAGGAGAACCCCCCTCGGGAGAGATTGCATCATATTCAGCTTGAAGGGTCAACAGAGATTGGGCACCAGAAATAGTTGGCTTAAAGCCACAAAATAGCAGCAATCTGGCCTAAGTTCTATTCAAGTGCTTAGACAAAGTGGCCAGCATAATGTTAATTTTTAAAGTGCAGTCTGGAATCCAAGAGCACAGCTATGGGGTTTGACCATAATCCTCACAGAAGATAGGTACAATGGGCCTGTAGGTCATGAAATTTTGCCGGGCGCAGACCAACAGAAAACTCGCCATGATCTTAATAGTCTGAGTATCGGGACTGTTTAACAACAGAGTCAACAAAGTTTCCTGGGATCTCGGGCAATTGGCCAGATAGGAAGTAGTAACTGTTTCCTTACCGTGTCATACATATGACAATGAAGAATCATATGCGCTGGAGTCTCAACGGCCATATTGTCAAAAGGGTAGATTTTTTCCAGAAAAGGGGTCCCTCGGGTTCTTCCTTCAAATACCTGGGAGGGCAGGGCATTCACCCTAGCCCGAAAAATTAGCCATGTTGCCCGCAAAGAGATAGGTGCCCTGAGGTAGACTGCCATCTGGCCCCTAGGGGGCACCCAATCTTGGTAAGCCCTTACGTGGGGTGAGTCACTCACTTTTCCATGCTCACCCTGCCAGTATATATCATCCGCTCTCATAAGAACTTCTTTCACAAGTGCCGCCATGGGCTTAT
This sequence comes from Sphenodon punctatus, assembly GCA_003113815.1. Taxonomy (NCBI): domain Eukaryota; kingdom Metazoa; phylum Chordata; class Lepidosauria; order Sphenodontia; family Sphenodontidae; genus Sphenodon; species Sphenodon punctatus. Next base: position 682,434 of record QEPC01008879.1, on the reverse strand, counting down.
GAAAAAGATAACTCATGGAAAGCCCCATGGTTTGCAGCACCCCCTCTATCTCCTGGGACCATCTACTCACATGTTTATATTTTGTGAGGACTCAGAACTCAGAGTGCTGTTCTACAGAAACTTTGCACCAAAACTTCAGTGCAGCCTCCAGAACCACCTGTTGCCAGCTTTTTTGTCCCACTTTGAGCCTTGTAACTGCCCCTGGGATTACCCAGGAGTCCCGCTAGAAACCTAGACTGAACAGCTTTCAGATTTTGTGCAGAAAGAGGGGCCCATATTTCGGCCCCATACAACAATTGGGACCTGGACTTTGCATTAAGGACCTGGATAGCAGATTCAATCGCAGCCCTGCCCTGCCGGTTGAAGAGCCCAAAAATGGCAAGAGCTGAACCCCGGGCCTTAGCACCAGAGAGATGCTCCTTCCATGTTCCTGTTCTGTGGAAGGACAGACCTAGGTATTTAAAAGAGGACACATGCTGGATGGGATGACCCCCTATAGCCCATTGAAAAAGCTTTTTCTGGTTAGAGAAAATCATGATCTTGGATCCTGGAGTTTCCTCCAAAGGATTCCCCGGTCAATGGAGTCAAAAGCAGCTCGCAGGTCTAAGAAGGCCGCATACAGCTTTCCATTTGCTGCTTTGTACTTGGATACCAAATGCACCAGAACAAAACACTGTTCAATAGTTGAGCGCCCCTTTTGAAAACCTGCCTGCTCGGAAGCTATCGCTCCCTGTTGTTCCATCCAGTCAACCAGTTTGTTCAAAAGGTATTTGGCGTAAATTCTACTGACCACACACAGTAGGCTGATTGGTCTAAAGTTGGCCGGGTTAAGCCTGGACCCCTTTTTAAAGATGGGAACTATCAGCGCCTTACTCCACTCAGACGGCATCCTACCAGTGGCATTAATAGCGGTAAAAAGAGCTGCTAGAGGAGCACACCAGCAGTTCTTATGCGCTTTAATAAAATTTATACGTAGAAGGTCCGGGCCAGGGGCCTTATTGCTCTTAAAAGAGTCAATCAGAGCTATCACCTCCTGCTCCATAACCGGAGACCAAGCAGGAAAATCCCCTATAGATGGAGTGGGGCAATCCTCGAGCAGGACACCATCTGCAGGGCAGTATAGTCCAGCAAAATGTTCCATCCAGACAGTCGGGGCAATTTGCAGTTTCGAGGACCTTATACCACTGCTAGATGGTTTATTGACCATCTGCCAAAACTTCAGAGAGTCTTTCTGCTCGGCTGCCTGTAAGAGCTCCTGCCATTGGGATCCCATATAGTCCCTCTTCGCTTTCTTGATTGCACACCTATATTCTGTCCGTAAGGAAATATAGTCAGTAAGTGAGGTCTGCAAGGGATTTAACTTGTAATTTCTGAGCAGGGACTTTAATTTGGTTCGGAGGAGACGACAATTCTTCCCGCACCATACTTTATCTTTCCTGGCTGACTGTCGGTTTCCCTCTGTAGGCTGAATGTGCTGTTGAAGTGTACCTCTACTATGAAGTGTACCTGTGCTTCTCAGGATGGCACCCCTTAAAGGGCCAGGCCCGAAAGCCTGCACCCTGCCACACACACACAAAATAAAACCAACTGCCACACACACATAAAATAAAACCAATTTAAAATCCAAACTGTATAAAAATAATTTTAAAATTCCCCAAAATGCATCCCAAGCTTTCTCCCCACATGCTAAAATACCAGTCAAATAAATAAACTCTATATTGCCTCCAGAAAAGGCTTGGGCTTTGGCAAATCTCCAGGGGAAGGGAGTTCCAAAGTGGTGGAGCAGTCACCAAGGACACTTCTCTGCATGCCTGTGCTGTATGAACCTGGTGCAATAATAGAGCTTGCAAGAGGGCACCCCTGGCTGACTGTAGGGATCATGATGGAACATAGGGGAAGAGGCAATCTTCTAGATATGGAAGGCCCAAGCCATTTAGAGCTTTATAGGTCAAAACCTATAATTGTGCCCGGAATGCTACTGGGAGCCAGTGCAGTCAATTAGGCTATAATTTGAGCTGCTCCACGGAGTAGAAAAGAATGCTGAACCAAAGGCCTCGCATCACCCATTCATCTTAGACACCCACAGGACCTTACTTACACCATCATGAACTTATATCCCAAAGAGATCTGCGCATGTGCGAAAGCGGGTAGCTGGGGACTCCCTAGGCTCCGCTCCCCGTGCTCCTAATTGCATCGCAAGGTTTAAAAATAGGAAGCCCAAACGTAGAATCTGTTAACTATGGCTGGCAAGAACAAGGAAAGGCAAAAGATATCCCAAAAGAATGCCTTGGAGCACTTCTGTGAGCGTGGATCTGCAGTGCGGCCCAGAGAAGCAGAGAGAGGCAAGGGGGACAAACATGCCTGCAGGGTGTGAAAATGACCGGGAAATTGACCAGGAAACTGACAAGAAGGTTTTCTCATCTGAATCAGGGGAAGACTCAGAGGCAGGCAAGTCTTTGCATAGTTTACTAGCCCAAAATGAGAAAAGAGATCAAAATAGATATGAAAAGGATAAAAGCCTCAGTGGATGAAGGGACTAGGAAGCTGGAAAGCCTGGCCAGGAGACTAGACGTAACAGAGGGGAGAATCTCCTCTCTGGAAGATCAGGCCCTGGTGACAGGCCAGCAGCTCCCTGAGGTGAAAAAAGCAACTGATTTACTAAAAGAAAAATGTGAGGACCTTGAAAACAGGTCACGCAGGGGTAACCTGCGTTTCAATGGGATCATTGAGTCCAGGGGAACTGAAGAGGTGAATGAGTTGATTTGGACCCTCTTAAAGGAAAATTTCCCTGAGAAAGAACAGTTTCATGCAGCAAATATTGATAGGGCACACAGGGTGGGCAGGCCCAGGGCTAAAGACACTGATCCCCCACGCCCCATCATTGTCAAATTTGCAAATTACCAAATAAAGGAGCAGATTCTGAGACAGGCACGTACTAAACAGAAGGTTACTTTCAGGCAGCAAACAGTTAAAATACAACCTGATTATGTGGCTGAAACAATGAAAAGAAGAATGAAGAGGGGAAAATATTTTTCTACTTTGATTGAAAGAGACTTAATGCCAAGATTGATTTCCAGTTCACCTGATGATTTCCCAGGGAGGGAAAAAGAAGATCTTTGACTATACAGAAGATTTGGAGGCTTTTATAGTTTCAATGCCTGCAACAGCTAATAGTCAACCAGAGGAAAGATGAAAGGGGAAGAGTCAGTTAAAAGGGCTTTGAGACTTGGCTCAGTTCTGTAAGGTTAACTGTGAACGTTTGGTTTATTTTTACAGATGACAAAATGTTTTATTAAATGTTTGTGATGCTTATATGTTGAATAAAATGCAAAAGGAGTAGGGGGGGAGCAGGTGTGGCACAACTGTGGGTGATTTCAGATGTGACGCGGTGAAATCCACCACAGTGAAACCCAACCTGGTGTGAATGGCTTCACCGTGGGCCGTGGTGAGATGCGCAGCCCCAAAAGACGTGACAGGGGTGGCACCATCTCCTGGGGTCAACCAGAAAGAACACGGGCCGGGGGAACCCAACAGATGTGACGTGGTGGTGAGAACCGCGGTGGGAGCGGTCACGCGGACGCAAACATGGCTGCAGAAGCCACAGAAGGCAGAGGGCCCCACCCAGGGAAGGGAAACATGAAGGGAGGGGGTGGAGGGAGCTGCTGCGCGAGCAGCACTCACAAACAGCAGCCGCACGGAAGGTGTGCGCACTTCAAAACAAGAAGCACATACACACAAATGAAGCAGCACACCCACACAACAAAGAGGAGCGTGGCATGGGGGCAGAGGGAGGTGCACACCAGGGGGGGACAGGGAACCCCCCCAGCCAGTTGGACGCACAGGAGGAGGGGGTGGGGAGGGGCCGGCATGGCCAGCCCATCAGGAGGGGGAGGGGACAGGAGCCCAGCAGGCAAGGGGAAGGGGGACCCAGCAGTCCAAGGAGACAGGAGGCAACACAAGGCACAGTGAAGCACAACAAGCATTTATTGAAGACACAAGTGGCACCGGCCTGGCACAGAGACATACAGCGTGGGAGTGTGCGAGGCCAGTGCACGGGAGACGAGGCAGCAGCAAGGGGGGCACGGGACCTAGTCCAGGAGGGGGGGGAACCAGCACAACCTCCCACCACGGAGCCAGGATCTGATGGAGAAGCACACCCAGTGTGCGAGGGGAGTCACTGGACGAAGACAGGGAAGCCCCCCCCCACCCGCATGGGGGTGGGGAAGGGCATGGGACCCCCCCCCCCAGACACATTCCCCAAGGCAGCCAGGGAGCCAGTGGAAGGCAGGGCCATGGTTGAGGGCCACCAAGGCAGGGGAGCAGCCCCAGTCCCGCAGAACAGGGGCCCCCAGGCCAGGTGCAGGAAAGTGGGGCACAGGGGTGGGGGAGGCAGCTCATGGAGACTGAGGGCTGTCAGCGACATATCCACAGGAGGCCACACGGAGGGTTCCAGGGTGGCGGCCGCAGGTCCCAGGCGAGAGTGCGACAGGCAGGCGGGCGGAGGTGGGTCACAGAGGGTCCAGCCGTCCCAAGGAGGCAGCAGGCATTGGCATGAACACTCAGGCCACAGGCGGAAGGAAGGCGCTGAGGAGGCAGATGGATGTCAGATGGGCCTGGCACGCCCTACGCCCAGCTGCAGGGGCTCCCATCGGGTGGAGGGGGTGGTAACGACAGCAGGTGCACATAGCGGGGCCATTGCCACAGTCCCCGGCAGAAGCCGTGGCCGACCATGTGGAAGCAGATCAGGTAGGCCTTGAAGGGATCTGCACAGCTCATTCCAAGTTGCACATCAAAGCGGCTGCACACCTCCGACAGGGCCGCCAGCTCCGGCCCCGAGGGAGGGGCAAGCCATAATCAGCCGCAGGGGGTCAGGGCAGGTGGGACAGCTCCAGCAGAAGGTAGTAGGAAGCCCCATGGGAGCGCAGATACCCACGTGCACCCTGCACGTTAATGAAGTAGGACACGGCCACGGCAGGGCCACCCTCACACAGGCAGCTCGCATATCCCGGGAAGGCACACACACACAGAGTAGAGGCTGTCTCAGCAGGACTCCACGCTGCAAGGCCCCCCAGCGTGTCTGGTAAGTGCCCCTCAGGGAAGGGCGTGATCCCCAGCTCCTCACAGTACACGTGGCAGTCGCCAGCAGTCATGACATAGCCAAAGCACAGCATACCAAAGCTCAGGCACCGATAGGCATCCGGTTGGGTGGGCAAGGAGCGCAGGTAGCGCTGAACGATGGGTGAACATCACAGGTTTCAAAGGGCCATGCTCTCGTGGGCAGTTCAAATTTGGACAGAGGTCCTCCAAGCAGGACCTCGGGCTGAGATGCAGCAGCCATGGTACAGCTCCTGAAGGGTCTGAGCTGCAGCGGCTGTGGGGGCAGCATGGGATGCGGGGCCGGGGGGCTGGACAGGAAGACAGGGGCTGCCAAGGCCGACAGATAATGACTGGATGGGAACAATGTGGCCGCTGTGGTGGGATGCGAAGGGAGTGGGCAGTGCACAGCTGCCGGCATGCAAGGCTGGACAGCCCCATGCATACACACCTGCAAGAGGAGATAGAAATGACAGCATGCACATGCACAGAGAGAAGCAACCCCAGGCCCGGGGGGTCACACAGGGTACCCTGAATGTGGGACCACAGCCAGCACCATAGGGAGTGGAGTGGGGCCCTAGGGCACACACTCACACCCCATCACCACCACCACCGGCTGACACCCCGTGCAGGAGATGGTGCTCCCGGGCTGAAAACCCAACCAAAAGGGGGTGTGCAGTCACCAGTGCTCACCCATAGGCCCCGGGGGGCGGGGGAAGTGTGCACATATGCGGCACAGGAGTGTGGTCAGGGGCGGTAGCGAGTGCAAGGGTCTCCAGTCGTGGCCCAGACCAACAGAGCGGCCACACCTGCAGGGATGGATCACGTCCAGCTGGGAGCTCACCTAGCCCTGCTACAGGCAGTAACGGAGTGGTTCCGGGAGCACGTGGTGCTGCTGAGGCTCATCACTCCTTCAGGCCAATCTCTCCGCACACCCCTCTCAGAAGGAGAAAGGACCAGTTAGGATGGTCCGTCCTCGGAGGCTGATGGAACCCCAGAGGTTCCAGGAAGCCCTGCGGAAATTAACCTTGGACCTGGATGGTCACTCTGTCGATGAGCTGGTCCAGTCTTGGAACATCTTGCTGGGGGAGGCCATCAACAGGGTGGCTCCGAGATGCCCTCTGCCTCGGTCTCATCACCGCAGAGTCCCTTGGTTTACCGAGGGGCTGTGGTGTATGAAGCAAGCAGGCAGGAGGCTGGAGCGACGCTGGCGGCGTACTCGCTCTGACTCCGACCGACTTCTCCATAGGGCCCATTTGCGGTCCTATGTTGAGGCTGTGAGGACAGCAAGGAAGGAGTTCCTTGCTGTCCTCATAGC
>QEPC01008879.1:665914-675922 GCA_003113815.1 Sphenodon punctatus | reverse complement strand
TATGCTGATGATACTCAGCTGTACCTCTCTTTGTTAACGGACCCAGACCCTGCTATCTCGGTGCTATCCCAATGTTTGGAGGCCGTGGCAGAATGGATGTGGCAGAGCAGACTGAGGCTCAACCCCGTTAAGAGGGAGGTGATGGTGGTGGGGAGAGCGAAGGAGGTGTCAGCCACCCTTATTGGGGGGCGTTCGCCCTCCCATAGCTCAACAGGTCCGTAGTCTGGGGGTGGTGTTGGATGCGGATCTCAGCCTAGAGCGGCAGGTGGAGGCAGTCGCAAAGGCTGCCTTTCACCAGTTGCATCTGGTGAGGAGGCTGCATCCGTTCGTCTCCGGCCCGGACCTGGCCTCCCTCATCCATGCCTTTGTCACCTCGAGGCTGGATTACTGCAACGTGCTCTATGTGGGGCTTCCCTTGTGCCTGGTTCGGAGGTTGCAGCTAGTGCAGAATGCGGCGGCCCGTCTCCTTTTGGGGACGGGTCATCGGGAGCACATAACACCGGTGCTCCAGGCTCTGCACTGGTTGCCAATAGCGTACCGAGCCAGATTCAAGGTGTTGGTATTGATTTACAAAGCCCTTCACGGTCTAGGCCCCTCATACTTCAGTGACCACCTTGCCCTCCATGCCCCAGAGTGGCTCCTTCGGTCTTCTGGGGGTGCCTTCTTGGAGGTTTCCCATGTTAAGCGGGGGGCCACAATGGAGAGGGCATTCTCGGTGGCTGCGCCGCACCTTTGGAACTCCCTACTGGAGGAAGCTTGCCTGGCCCCTAGCCTGTTGGTATTTTGGTGAAGGTGTAAAACCTGGATGTTCACCCAGGCCTTTGTTGTTTTATGTATCCTGGGCCCTGTTCTTAATATTTTATATTTGATATTGTATTTTATGGTGTTTTAAACATTTTTATATTGTTGTGTCTTAAGATTGGAAGCTGCCCCGAGCTGTGTTCAGGAGGGGTGGGGTATAAATGGAATAAATAATAAATAAATAAATAAATAAATAAATCACTGATGAGCTGGATGGGATGCACGCGGAGCAGTGGTACATGGCAAGGGTGGGAGCACGCACCCGTCATGCAACTAGCAGGGCCAGATGGCTCCTAGCCCTGAGGATGGCACGGCGACTCAGACTGTCCTACAGCAGGCCGTTGCTACAAGCCAACAACCTACCAGCTGGCATCAGGGTTCTGCTGTCCAGGAGCGCGTGGCAGAGGGCTGCCAAGTACCTAGCGCTGCAGCTCGCCATGCCCATCCAGAGGTGCACGTGGACCATGCTGAGGGCTCATCAGTGGTGTCAGAGGGTGCTGGCACAGTGGGACAATGTCACCTGGGTCAGACACTTCCGAATGGACAGGCGCACCCTCATGCGCCTGGCAGAGCGGCTGTGGGATTGGCTCGAAGCCCTCAGGACCGATATGTGAGATCCCATTCTGTGTCACAGTGGGTCGCCATCGCTGTGTGGGCCTTGGCCACCCCGGACTCCTGCCGGTCCGTTGCCCAGCACTTTGGGGTGGGGCTCACAACTGTGACGTGCCTGTTGCAGGACTTCTGTGAGGCTGTGCGGGGGTGCTCATGGAGCGCGTTATCCAGCTGGTTGATCAGGACACCATTATGGCGGGTTTCCGGGACCTGGGGTTCCCCAACTGCCTGGGGACGATCGATGGCAACCATATAGCAATCCTGCGGCCCCCAGACAATGATGCGGCCGAGTACATAAACTGGCATGGATACCACTTGCTACATCTCCAGGGCCTGGTGGACCATCGGGCGTGCTTCATGGCCATATTCACTGGGCACTCGGGCTGCAGCCACGATGCACACATCCTCACCATCTCCCCGCTGTTTGCCCGCATGTACAGGGGGGACTTTGCAGACATGTGAATGACCCTGCTAGAGGGGGTGATGATGCCCCCAAGCATCATTGGTGACCCGGCATATCCCCTGAAGCGATGGCTGATTAAGGCATTCCCGGTGGCCGCCACCCCAGCTCAGCAGCCGTACAACACCCACCTCAGCACCACTCGCACCGTGGTCGAGAGGTCCTTTGGTGCCCTCAAGCAGCATTGGCAATGTCTAGCCGGCTGGCTGGAGTATACAGTAGAGACCTCCTCCCTTATCATTGGAGCCTGCTGTGTCCTCCACAACATATGCAAGTCCGATGGGGCCACTCTGGATAACCCCCCCTCAGGCCATCTGCCCAGCCCGGTACCGCTGTATGCTGACGTACCAAACCCCTGAGAATACCGCTATGCCAAGCGCATCAGGGCAGTGCTGGCCTTGAGCACATGGACCGTCCCTGAGGCCCCTGTAGCCCAGACCCTCCCAACTAGACCTGCACCATGACCGCAGCCACACTGATGCTGCTGCAGCCCTGTACCTGTATGAAATAAAGCCCTCAGACAGGTTAAGGTGTGTCACTGACCATTTATTGGGTTCCCCCATTCCCGCCCCATACCCCGGTACAACCCATGTGCCCTTGTGCCCTAACCCTGCCTTTGGGGCTGTGGGAGGACAGATGCCTCCCATTCCCTCCCACTGCCTTGGCCCCCCCCTCTCCTTGGGGTCCATGCGTGTGCCCTGCCATGCCATGCCCGTACCTGCTCCCTCGGTGTCCGTTCCCTCCGAGGCTGGGCGGTTGCTAGGGCTGGTGTCTGTCTGGTGTCTGGGTCGGCAGGCCGTGAGGATCAGGATGACGGTCTCCTCCTCCCCCTCCCCCTCCTTGGAGTCTGCTGGGGCATGTGTGGCCTCGCCAGATGTAGGGCTGGGGGGTTTTCGGCCGCGTGTGCCCGAGGTCCCTGGCATCTCCTTCATGGTGTCCGTGCCCGGTTCCCAGTGCTCAGGGATCTCCGGCTGCAAGGGGGGGGGTCCTCCTCTGCGGGCCGCTCCTCCCAGGTGCTCCCTCCTACCAGGCACCAGGCCACTATAGAGCCCTTGTGGTGCAGCACTCAGATCAGCACGTCCATGTAGACGGAGGCACGTGTTGCCTGCCCGGAGCACCGGTTGTTGTCTGTGATTTTCTTGAACCCCATTTTCAGTTCCTTTATTTTAGTCTGGCACTGTGTGGGCATTCTGTCATATCCGGCCTCCCCCATCTCTGTGGCTATCTGGGCAAACACCTGCTCATTCCTGGTGTTGACTGCCAGCTCGGCCTGCATCTTGGGTGTCGTCCAGATGGCTATGAGGTCATGGGTCTCCTGGATATGTTGGTAACCCTAGTAAACATTTATGCACCTAATGAGGGCAAAATGGCATTCTTTAAAAAATACTTACAAATGGTAGCGGATAATGCTAAAGGAATGGTAATAATACAGGGGGATTTCAATGCGACATTATCAGATCTGGACTGTTAAAGAAAAGGAGAACCTAGGGATTTCCAGAAGGGTCTGGCAGAGCTAATAGAGTCACTGGGCTGGATAGAGGTGTGGAGATTTCTGAATGGTACCTCGAGAGACTACACATTTTACTCACCTCTGCATAACAGCTATACAAGAACAGACTTAGTATTGGTGGCAAAATCAGATGTATATAAATGTAAAAGGGCTTTTATTCATCCAGTAGTGGTTTTAGATCACAATGCTGTAATCTCACGTTTCCAGATGAGGGTGGGAGTGAGGCTTAAAAACAGTGAATGGAAAATGAGAAGGGATATCTTAAAGAATGAAAAGAATAGAGAGCAGCTGCAAAAGGAGCTGATAGAGTATTTTGAAATAAATGTAAATTCTGTCTCATCACCGGCAGTTGTTTGGGAGGCAGCTAAGGCAGTGACAAGGGTCAAGGTAATTGCACTGTAAGCTAAAATTTTAAAGGACAGAAGGCAGTTAGTTAGAAGCGATATGCAGAGTTGCCAAAACTGGAGGCTCAGAATAAGCAGACCCCATCGGAGCATCTGAAGCAAAAAATAATTAAAATTAGAGAAATGATAAATGGTCTTGAGCTGGAGAAAATTAAGGGCCAGATACAAAGAATGACATTACACTTTTTTGAGGGCAGCAATAGGACAGGAAAAATTCTAGCAAATATAGTAAAGGTAAAACAGAGAAGAGCACATATAATGAAAATCACTAACACACAGGGAGTTTCACTCAAAGAACCGGAAAGAATTCAGGAAGCTTTTCTGGAGTTCTACAAGAAAACATATTCTACGCAGAATCCAGCAGAAGATGAAATAAAAGCTTTTTTGCATAAAATAGAGACTCCAAAGTTGAATGAGGCACAGAGAGCCTTTTCGAATAACAACATTTCTGAACAGGAAGTACAGGAAACTATTATGGCCTCAAAGAAAAACAAGGCATGTGGGCCGTACAGATTTCCCAATGAGTTTTACAAAACGTTTGCAAACATACTAACCCCACACTTAACTTTAGTATTTAATAATATTTTGGTAGCTGAAAAAAATGCCTCAAGAATTTTATAAGGCAGTGATATCTTTAATTCCACAAATCAGGTAGACCGGCTGACCAGTGTGGCAGCTACAGACCAATCTCTCTTAAATTCAGATTATAAAATTTTTGCCAAAATCCTCGCTAACAGACTAAGGGCTATAATTAATGAAATTATCCATAAAACCCAAACTGGATTCATCCCGGGGAGACAAGGAAAAGACAATATTAGAAAAACAGTGAACATAATTTATGCCATACAACAACAGCATGACCGGCATGGTCATCTCAGCTGATGCTGAGAAGGTCTTTGACTTTCTTGAGTTCAAATGTCTTTTCCTGGCTCTGGAAAAAATGGGATTTCAAGGCAATTTTATGAAGTGGTTAAGGGCTATATATAAGGATCCACAATCTAGGCTGATTATTAATAATAACCGGACAGACAGCTTTAAATTAGAGAAAGGAACCAGACAAGGGTGCCCGTTATCACCTTTATTATTTAATTTGAGTTTGGAACTGTTGGTCAATGCAATTAGACAAAATGAACTTATAAAAGGGGTAAAGGTAGGGGAAAATGTGCAAAAACTGTCATTATATGCAGATGACCTTCTTTTATATGTTTCAGAGCCAGATTGCTCCCAGAACTGCTCATATTAATAGATCAATTTGGGACGGTATCAGGTTATACCATCAATAAGGACAAATAATTTACAATGGTATTCGGAAAGGATCAGGTCCAAGAGAGATGTCTGAAATAGATTTCTCTCTTTCCTGTAAGTGAGAGTGGAATCAAATATCTGGGGGTAATTATACCTAAAAAGCTAAAAGACCTACAAGCTTCACTCCTTTGTTCAAAAAGCTAAAAGAAGAGGTTAGGCCCTGGCAGAAACTAATGGTGTCCTGGATGAGCAAAGTTAATTTATTTAAGATGATGGTTCTCTCAAAGATTGTATATAGGTTGATGGCTTTTCCAATACATCTGCCAGAGGTTTTCTTTAGAGATACAGATGCCCTAATCAAAGATTTAATTTGGAATGGCAGGAAGCCAAGGATTAAAAAATTAGCTATACTGAGGCCTTATGACGGGGGGTGGGGGGGTATAAACTTCCCAGATATTAGACTATATTACAGGGCTGCTTCATTGACTACAATCCATTAATAGTTTCAGGAACATGATGCACCTGCGTGGGTGGACCTGGAGAGAGAAATCCTTTGGGTTCATTCGCTAAAGGATTTAATAGTAGATAGAGACTCGATTAGTAAACAACAGAGGTTAGAGCACCCATTTGCAGGAACCCTGTTAAAATTCTGGACAGCAGCACAGAAAAAAAATGGGATTACAAATTGGGTACTCACCATATACACCCATTGGCTCGTTATATATGAAGGAAGGGAATTTGGCAAACGCATTGAGAGCTAAGCTGAGAGCGAGTGGGTTACTTAGAATGCAACAACTTTATGTGATAGGAAAATTCGTATCACCACAAAGACTAGAACAAATTACTAAAAATAAAGTAGACAGTTTCCAATATTTACAATTGAAGAGCGTCAGTGCTTCCATTGGTGAGGGAGACTTCAGCAGAGATCCTTTAAAACTAGAAGAATTACTGTTTAAAAAAAGCAAGTCAGCTGGGAGATTAGGAAGAATTTATAAGGAACTGAAAAGACTGAGCTATGAGAAAAAAGTCTCCTACATGGAGAAATGGAGGAAGGCTCTAGCAATGCCTCTAGGTGAGGGGGTTGAGAAATTTTTTTGGAAACATATGCGTGACTGCGCCTACTCCATGGAAGTCAAAGAAATACAAATTAAGCTCACGGTTAGGTTTTACTTAAATCCTACGCGTGTTCAGTATTTGACTACAGGGGGGAAAGGCCTCTGTTGGAAAGGATGTGGTGAGCAGGCAAATTACTTTCACTGTTGGTGGAAATGCAGTAAAGTCAATTTATTTTTGGGGAAGGTTTGGAAATGGGTGAATAAGTTGACAGGGGTAATGATACCCTTTAGGCCAGAAATATGTCTGTTGGGATTATTCCCTGAGGCCAAGAAGGTAAAGGAGTATGAAAAATCTTGCAAGGTGCTATTCCTAGCGGCTCAAAACAAAATAACCAGGCACTGGAAGGCAGAGGAAGAACTCCCAATGGGAGAATGGATACAAAGACTTTGGTATTTATTTAATTTGGAGAAATTACAGAGCAAATATAAGCCCTTTAAAGAGACCTGGACACCAATTATGAGTGCACTAGAAGATAAACATCAGGAAAGCAAGGACATTCAGAAGCTCTATGAATATTGAGAGGTTAGTCAATGAGCATTGCCTAGCCGGTCAAAAGGTCAACAACTTCACACAAGATCTGAGATGGAAAACTGCTATGTAAGATGCATGGATGATTGATAACTGACTTTATTTGTAATGTTGGTTTTGGTTTGAAGATTGTAATGTCTTCACAAATGAATATAGACAATGGGTACTTTCAGACATGACGCTAACCACCCTTTAATCACTTGGTGGTTATTTATGCATGTTGCAGGGCTGCATAGGGTACCAATACAGCCCTGCAACATGCATAAATAACCACCAAGGGTGGTTAAAGGGTGGTTAGCGTCATGTCTGAAAGTACCCAATGTAAACATGAGCTCGCAAAAAATTGTGAGGATATTGCAATGGAAATGGTTGTATGTCTGATTAAGAAAACAATAAAATTCATTAACCCCCCCAAAAAAACAACTTATATCCCCTCTCCCTCCTTTCTCCAGTTTCTGTTTCTTGGGGAACTCATCCCCAGTCAGACAGAAGACAGGGCTGTGTTGTTACTCCCTCTTTGTCTCTTTCTGTCCGGCATCCCACCGGGTGCAAGGCAGCACTGAGCAGCAGGGAGGAAGAGATGGACAAGGGGAGCAGTGGAGGGTAAGCTAGTGACCACGAGCCCCCCTGCCCCACCTTAGTAAAATTCTGGTTGCACCTCTCCTCAGCAGTCAGTTCCTTTCATTGGCAGTGATAAGTTGCTGAGCTCTTTTTAAAATCTGGCCCTGGTTTGCGTAAGGGACTCATAAAGGCTTTTTGTTTCCCCTGATCTGGGCAAATTTACCCATAAAGGACTATGCCCTAAAAGCACAGTGAAACTTTCCCTGGCAAAATATTTTTGAGGGTCCCTTGAGCCTGTCACTATGGCTGCTGATTATCAGCTGTTCAGTGATGTCATCAAATATCTCTTGCACAGGAGGAGCAGGGCAAGGCATTCCTGCCTGCAGAGAAAGCCCAAACCCTAGCCCTACAGGAGGGAATGGGAAGAGGAAATACTTAAGGAGAACAAAAAATGACATGGATGTACTTTCATGGGTGTAAGCCTGATTTTGTGGTTTTCAAGGCTTTAGTTCTCCTTTTAAGTATTTAAATATGTGGTAGTGGAACTCAAGTAGCAGGATACACACCATTTATATGGAAGCGTATGGGAAGAAGGACATGATCTCTGAGGGGACATGTTTACATTAAGTACAGTCTGCTCACCGCAGCTGAGGCAGTGTGCATGTGCACTGAGATGAGAGCTGTAAATGGTGAAAAAACAACAATCATAGGAAATGATTATAGCTCTCCAGGGCAGGATTAGGAAGGAGAACAGGAAATGTTTATGTATGAAAAGAGAGACCTGTTAAAGCCCTAGACATTGATCATGGTGATTTCAATTAGGCTGACATTTACTGGAATACAAATGACAAATAAAAATGGGTTCTGAACAAACACAAGGTCTATGAAGACAGCCAAATCAGTGGCTTCTAAATGCTGCTGGTTCCCAGAATCCATACAGTAACCGAAACATTACAAGTACCATGGATAGCTAGGCAGTTTATCTAGCTCTACCAGACATTTGTGGAGACTGCATTTGTTTGCCATACCATGCAGCAAAATGAAAGCTATTCATCAACATCTTGAAACATACTTGCATTGAGAGTTAAGCACTCAACAGTTTCATGCAGTAAACACAACAATAATCCCCAAGAACATGACCGAGCAGTTTAAGAACACGTTCTGATCAGTGACCTCCAGAAGACCGTGATCTTCGGCACTGTGAGACTTCTAAGGAAATTGAAATATATTGAGTAACAGAATGTGAAAAGTCCTAACCGCATGACCTTATGGTGTGAGTTCCTGGACTGGATTTGTTGAAAACTCCCAAAGCAATTTTTTGACAGTAGCTTTCTCTTTGTGTATTTTAAGGCCATTGGTTTAAGGAAATATCAATCTCTATGATACAATACTAAAGCATAATAATAACAGTCAGTGTCAAAGTGGTGCAATAACTGAGCATGTGCTTCACGGATAATCAGCTTTGGCCAACACCAATTATCTCACTAGGCATAATCAGGTTGCTCAGCTAGAACATGCACACTTGCAAATATGACATAGACTTTTGGAGAACTAATGCCATAATAAAAATACATTCTGGCACCTGTGCTTGAAGATGAACACAGGGCTGGTAGACAAAAATAATAAGCATACAGAAGTAGATATTGCCATTCCATTTTCATGAAATATAAACAAGTCAGAAGAGAAAAAACATCAACATTTTGCAAAGAGGGAAAATATTCTGGAAAAACAGAACTGATTGCCTTTTCTGCTTAGGATTTATTTCTACATGATTGAAATAAAGGGTGAAAACAAATGAGACAGTAGCCCGCAATTAACCTGCTTGGTGGTTGCCAAATGTTTGCCCATAAGATATAAAATATTTCCAGGTAGATGGCTGAATAACAGTATTCCTTCTCTTTATTTCTGTTTTTTTGGAATAGAGCCTAAACTTATGTGACACTGGCTAATTAATATCAGTTAAGTCAGACAGTGTATTTCACTCTGAATCCTGAGTGATGAAACAAAGGAACCAAAATGGTAAGGAAAATGTTGCATCTAAAGCCAAAGATAAAATACACTTTCAGTGAAAGGATGGTCTATTCTTCTGAGCAATATCTGGGTTTAATCCTACAACGAGGTAATTTGGGGCACTGCCCCCCAAGCGACGAGGGCCTGCCGCAGCCGCCAGAAAAAAAAACCCCGCTCCACTGCCCGCTGCTGCTTCAAACAGCCGACAGCACGTCAGCAGCCTCTGACTTTGCTTCAGAGGCTGCTGCAGCGCTGTCAGTTCTTACTTCAGGATCCACTCCTGAGGAGTGGGTCCCAGAAAGGTCAAAAAAGCTAAGCCCAACTGGCGTTTTCAATTGAAAGTGTGATTTGGGCAGCTGAGCTCCTCTGTATAGGACGTGCTGTGGAGGGAGGGGCTAGGCTGTTTCCATTGCGCTCAATGGGCACAAGGAAAGCTCTCACCAGGGCGCTTGTTGTAAGTGCCCTGGCGAGATGCCTAGTTGGACCCGGCGCCTGAGGCAGGGAGCAGTACGCATGCGCCCTTGTCCCTGCCTCACATGCTGAACATGGCTGCCGGTGCGAACTGTGTGCCGCCAACTAGGCCATCCGCTTCCCTGCCGCTCCCCCTTGCCGCTTCCCCCCCACCCCCAATCTGCCACCTCAGAGCAGGGGGGTGGCGGACGGCAAGGCAGGGAATGATTTTGTGTGTGTGTGTTAATTAAATTGCCCGCACGTCCTGGCTTTGCGGAGGAGAGCAGGACATGCGGGCAATTTAAAAAAAA
>QEPC01008879.1:633430-656769 GCA_003113815.1 Sphenodon punctatus | reverse complement strand
TTCTGCCAATTCCGGCACGGTCCCGCAGGTGAGTCACAAACACCTCATGATCGACTGTGTCGAATGCAGCTGAAAGGTATGGCAGGACCAGTAAGGTCTGACGACCCTGGTCCAACGCCAGACAGAGATCATCAACCAAGGCCACTAATGCCATCTCCATACCATACCCAGTCCGAAACCCAGACTGGGAGGGATCAAGGAAACCGATGTGGTCCAGATGTTCCTGGAGCTGCTGTGCCACAGCCCGTTCAATAACCTTCCCTAAAAAGGGAAGGTTAGAGACCGGCCAATAACTGACAGGAGCGTCAGCGTCAAGAGATGGTTTCTTGAGCAGGGATCTAACCACAGCTTCCTTTAGGCAATCAGGCACCCTGCCCTCCCGAAGGGAGGCACTAACCACCCCAGCCAGCAATGGCCGTAGTGTCTCCTGGCTAGCTTTCACCAACCAGAATGGGCATGGATCTTGCTCACAAGTAGTGGCACGAACAGATCACAACAAGGACTCCAAGGATTCCCCTTTGTGGTCAGGCTGGCACGTCTGATGGACAGCCGGTCTAATCACGGACCAGGATCCGAGACAGATCCTGGTCCAGGGTTCAGCGTGGTGGGCCGAAAGGCTCATCATGTCTGAAATTACCCAGTGAATAAATAAATTAAATAAATAAAATTCATTAAAAAATTTCCTTCCACTAACCAACAAACCTTTTCCCCAGTCATCAGCATCACTCAAAACATCCAAACCAACCTCTGTTTATCCCCACCTGCCAAATGCTTTTTTCAAATAGAAAAGTTTTGCACTGCCTCTGGAAGATGCTTAGGCCCAGGCGCAAAAAAAACTCCACAGAACAGGGAGTTCCACAGAACTGGGGCAGCAACTGAGAACACCCTCCTGCGCATCCTACTCCCACAGACAAGAGTAGCAGATGGAACCTGCAATAGGCTGTCCCCGGTCAACCGGCGGGGCTGTAATGGAACCTAGTAGAACAGGCTCTAACAAAGGCATCCTCACATTTTTCCGGTGGCTAAAAGCATTTGTGCTTCCCTAATATTATTACTATTATTTTATTATTTTTTATTATTTATATTGTCTCAGCAATATGCCTTGTGCTTCACAGTCATGGTTAAAGACAGGTGGGTGTGTGTGTGTAGCCACTGAGAAGCACTGCCATGGAGCACCCACTCAAATGGAGTGTGAGTGGAGGGATCCTAACAGGTGGCTCCCAGCATGGAATCCTCAAAAACGACCTCGCACAACCTCGCACTGCTGAGGACCAGAGGAAAGGGGAAGCGTGCCAGGCTGGCCTTTGAAATTGACATGTCCCAGCATGAGTACTGGGAAACCTGGACTCCCCAGCATTCGCGGCCAGTTCCTGTAATTTGCAAAGGCTGTATCACCTACCCACAGTGCCTGTGAGCCATAGACTGATCTGCTGGCATGGCTGAATGCCTTAGTTCATATGGGCAAGGGATGTGTGGCCACCAGTTGCCACACTACTTTTTGACTTGCCCCACATGGCGCACTTGGCAGTGTGCCATGGATGGCCATGAGTGGGTGCTGTGTGGTTCATGGGAGCGCACATTCCCTCGCTCTACCTTCAAATGGACGGCCAGATGAGTTGCTCCTGGGTAGCCATGTGTGGTAGCATCTTGTTTTAAAACACCCTATGATTTCATCAGCAGTGTCACTCTTGATTCATGACCAGGAGGCATTCATGTATTTTCTCTCTACCCCTTACAGCATTTTAGCAAAAATTTGTACATTTTCCAATGTAACAGTGATAGTAAATTTAAAGTATCCCATCCATTTAAGAGCTTAGCTGGTACATCTTAAGAGATTCCTGAGTTTCACATGGTCCAGAAAAGGGATCATTCTGGACACTGGACAAACAGCATTATTCCTAGACCATCAAGGACAATCCTGGACATCTGGTAACCCAAGAATTAGGTAAATCTGCAGGCCCAAGAATATTCTGGTGAAAAACAAAAGCAAGTGAAGGTGTCATGAAGAATCTATTGGAGGGAGAATGCAATTGAGGGGAGAAAAGGAAGAAGAAAAGGGAGCAGCAATTGTTTGGCATTGTATTTGAGCCAGTGAACATGGCTTCCATTAATAGTAAGTGTAATCAATAAAAAGAAGCAAGTTTGGAAAGGGAGAATAAAGTGGAGCGTCTCAAAGAAGTGTTTAATTTTCCTTTAGCTGGGCCAGTTTCTTAGTGCTTGTTGCAGACTGAGTGGTACTGGCACACTCAGCTACCCTGACTTCACTGGACAAAAAAGCATAAGAATGTTGCCATTTTGCTATTATGTGATTATTTTTAATGTGTGAGATCACTTTTCATGTTGGGTCGTGTGATTGTATGTACTTGGGCTGTGCTCAATCCCATGGAAGAATGTTAATCCATTTAAAAGAAGTTTTATTTTCTCATGGTTTTATTGTTTTGGGGAAAAAATACAAAACACAAACAAGCCTATACATAGCTGCCAGATCTTCCCCAGTGGCATTGTACAATAAGAAAAGCAAACATACCAGAAAATAGTTATGGCAATAATGACTCGATCCACAAAAGAACACATACCTTCAGCTCACTCCTGGGAGCTCTCCCTTTTAAATAACGTTCATTGGTAGCGGTATGCAATTCACATAGTTTTAATTAGTTACAAAAACAAATGGAGCCCCATTCATTTTGTGACTAATGTTATGAAAACAGATGTGTAAGCAAACAATTGTTGTTTGCTTTCATCTGTTTTCAGTTTTTTCTATTTAATTTGTTAAAAATAATTTTAAAAAATAAAAATTGCTGTGCATGGGCAAAATGGCCACCAGTCACACCACACTGGGTGATTTCAGACGTGCCAGGTCATCCTGTGGCCATGGCATGGAATCACCTTATGATTCTCCTCCGGAATCAGATCGGCCCGTCAACAGAGGGTATTTTCAGACGTTACGTGATCACGGTCAACCACAGTAAATCCCCACATGGTGATCGCGATCACGGAACATCTGTTGGGGGGAACGGAAGTTCCCCCCCAGATGTTCACCCCCATGAATCATGGGGGGGAATCACATTCACCACACGAACAGCGATCCTGGCGGGACCTGTGCTGTTTGCGTGGTGAATGTGATTCCCCCCCGTGGTGAAGGGGACCATATCATCTGTCCCCAGACCACGTCCTGGAATCCGTGGCGGGACTCCGGGCTGTGGTCAATGCGGGCAGGTGCTGCGGCCGCATTGGCCGTGGTGCCCGCCTGTCTCCTGGAGGGCGGGTGGCCGGGGCATCGTGGGGGTGTGTGGCTGTAGTGAAAAGATAGTTCTCCAGCCTAGCATCCCTATCCTTCCCTGGGTAATGGATGCTTCCCAGACCCACCGAGTGGGAAGGGCCCAGCAGGCTTCTATTGTTAAATGGAAATGGTACATATCTGAAAGAGTGACAGGAGGAAAGCAGGGGGTGAACCGCATCCATGAATGGGTAGTGGAGCTACCACAAGACCCTACTGCCCCCCCTTACAGCCTGTGGAACCCTGTCCCCCAATAGCTGAGTGGAGAGTTCCCTTTGAGCAATTGCCAGAGGGGGACACACGTTATGCTTGGTTCACGGATGGCTCGGCAAAATACCTTAAGGGGGAGCGGATGTGGAAGGCAGCTGCTCTACAACAAGCTAAAGGCACTGTCTTGATTCAGCATGGGAAGGGACACTCTAGCCAATATGCAGAATTAATGGCCGTGGCTATGGCCTTTCAGAATACGCTGGAGATGTCCCAACCCAAAATACATTTGTATACAGACTCATGGGCCATTGCAAATGGATTGACACTTTGAGCCCCTAAATGGGAACAAGATAATTGGTTAATTCATGGCAGGCCATTATGGGGGGATGATCTATGGAAACAGATAATTGAGATTGCCAGGAAAATTCCTGTGACAGTGTATCATGTCAATGCCCACACCAGGGACCCCTCCCTAACTACTCAGTACAACAGTGCTGTGGATCAGATGGTTCAGCTCCGAGGGGTGGAAGCCCCTAATGACATCTCGGGAGTGATGAAGGATGATCTCCATCTCCTATGCCAATGGGCACATGAAAAATCTGGCCACTTGGGGGAAGTGGGCACTAGGACATGGGCTACAGCCAGAGGCATTCCTTGTCCTGTGGACACTGTAAAAACTGTGATAAAACAATGCTCTATATGCCAGAGAATGAAACAATACCCGCTACAGCAAAGGCCATTAGGCCATTTGAAAAGAGGTTTAGAACCGGGGAAACTCTGGCTAGTGGATTACATCGGACCCCTACCGGTATCCCTGGGGAACCAGTATGCACTGGTCCTTGTGGATACTTTTTCAGGATACACCATGGTGAGCCCAAGCAAACGGGCTACGCAGCAGGCTACTCTTAAGGGTCTGGGTCAGTTGATTAGAAGGTTTGGGGTCCCTGAAGAAATCCAATCTGATAATGGAAGTCATTTCAAAGGACAAGAAGTTCAGAAATGGGCAGATGAGTGGAATGTGCAGTGGACACTCCATATCCCTCACTACCCACAGACTTCAGGGTTGGTGGAGCGCCATAATGGGCTCCTCAAGCAGCGAATAAGACAGCTTACCCCTACGGGCATGTTGCAGAGGTGGGCCAAGGTGCTGAAACAGGCAGAATTTGATATGAACAATCGCCCAAATAAGGGAAAGACTACCTTTCAATGGATGTTAGAAAAACCTAAAATATGCAGTAGTCACAACCAAGAAACCCTTAAAGTGTGGAAAATCCACCCAGAAGCACAATTGCCCTTGAGAGCTACCCCTTTAAGTGCTGGTGTGGACTTGTACACATACCAAGAGGTCACCCTTCCTCCCCAAGGGCAGGAGGTGGTGAGTACTGGTTTGGGGATACAGGTCCCCCCAAATACCTATGGGTGGATAGCCCCCAGGTCAGGGCTGGCACTGAAAGGGATACAGATCCTGGGAAGAGTGGTAGATGCAGACTATCAAGGAGAAATCAAGGTGATCCTTTGGAATTGCTCCCAAAATAGCTGCACACTCCATACAGGAGACCGGATAGCCCAGATGGTTTGTGAGCAGATCCTTCTCCCAGCTGTGGTAGAAATATCAAAGCCAGAAGTGGCTACTGAACATGGGGAGGGAGGATTTGGCTCAACAGATTGGCTTCCAGGACAGAAAGTATGAATAATATATCCAGGACAACCCAATTGTGCAGGAGAGGTAATAGCAGCAGGTAATGGAAATACCTACTGGGTGATGAAAACTGGTGACTCACAACCTGTTTGTCTTGACAGAGGAAAGCTGAGACTGCGAGAGTTATCAATAACATGACTCTTGCACCTTTGAACACAGTTATGAACCTTCATGTCAAAGCTGCAGTGCTTTGCGGGAAAATAGCTTTTGTGTATGATTTTAACATTTATGTTTATATTTTGCAGAAAGCTTACCGTTCCTTCCGGCCTCGCACCAACATGACTTTCTACTTCCTGGTGGGGGCTACTGAATTTATTGAAGGAACTGAAATGTTTGTGTTAAGTTTTTATGTTGTTATGTAGTTAGCATATAAAAAAGCTTACATGTAATATGATTAGCTACTTAAGACAATTGTATTTTTAACTTTGGTACTGTACCCTGTTATAATTACTTTGATTAGTATATTATTAGTTATTTGTTTAGTGTTTTACATGCAACATTGCATGTGCAAGATGTGATAAAGTGTAAATAAGAATTACAGGCCTCAAGAGAAATAATGTAAGTGTCCAGGGGTGCAGTGTAGTGAAAAGATTGCGAGAAGACTTTTGTGCACCAGCTGAGCCAGATAGTGGACACTTATATATCTTAATTCGGCCTGCATATGCATATAGAATTTATTTTGATTGACAGATATGTAAAAACATATGTGTAATGTAAAGTTGAGAACTGGAAACTCATTTTTATGCAATTGATGTATCTTACGTAAGCCTCTTGGGCAACTTCTCTGTATTGTATAAGTTGTTGTCTAGAAAGTCAAGGCTAGTTAGAGATGTTGTGGAAAACTCCCTTATCAGGGCTCAGAGAAAGACTAATTGGAAGCTAAGAATGCTCAGGCAGGCAGCTGCACTAGTTAGAAGTAGTCACACATGCACAGTGATTGCATAATAAGTTTTATGAAGTTAGAATACTATAAAACACAGCATCTAAGGAACCATCTTGGAACTTCATTGCTGGCAAGTTTGCAGATGTGTGGACGGGCGCAGCAGAACCTGGGGCCCACTTGGGGATCATCCCGCAGCCGGTGTAGGAGTTCCCCGGCGTGCATATAGGTATGTGTGAGAAGTCTCTTTTACTTTCTGTATTCATTCCCCGGCGTGCATATAGGGATGTGTTTTACTTTCTGTATTCATTGGGGTTATTGTTTTTATCTTTATGCTTTATTATATTTCATAAACAGCTTTTTTGGCACCCATTGTTGGAGCTATCACTGAAATGGATCTAAACGAAATACTTGCGAGACAGGGGCTGTGCGGCCGCATGTTGCGCCATGCAGCCCCACCCTCCCCCAGATTCCCCAGCAGGATCGGCCACTGCGTCTGTTGGCCCATTACGCAGTGGCCCCGGCGGGGAATCAAAGGGGTGATTCCGTGCCGGGGCCAATCGGCCCCGTCACGTCTGAAAATACCTAGACTTGCCAGCTGATTCCGGAGGGGGATCGAGGGAGGGGGTGGGGCTTCACAGCACAATGTGCAGCAGCACAGTCCCACCCCCCCAAGGCCACCCACCCTCTGGGAGATGGGTGGGCACAGAGGCCAATGTGGCCACAGCGCCTGCCCGCCCCCCAGGGTATTGGCCATGGCCTGGAATCGGTGGCGGGCATGGCCACCGATTCTGGGCCATGGTCCGGTAGCAGACGTGACGTTACCATGGTCAATCACGGGGAATCCAGCCGTAGTTGATTGTGGTAACATCACGTCCGTTGGACCAAAAAGTTATTCCTGCCGGGTATTCACCCCCGGCGGGAATTGCTTTGACCACTCTTTCAGAGGTCCGGGTACCCAGATCTCCGAAAGCATGGTCAAAGCAATTCCCACTGGGGGTGAACATCTGGTGGGAATAACTTTTTAGCCCAACAGACATTACACCACAATGATCACCACAGGGGGGATTCACTGTGGTTCACTGTGGTGTCATAACGTCTGAAAATACCCACTGTCTGGGTGAAAACAGAGGGTGTTTTCAGACATTATGGGGCCGCTTGGCCCCGTACCAAAAACAACCAAATCATCCCCTGCCGGGATGACCCCGTCACGCCCTAACAAACGTGCCGGGGGATCCCGGCGGGGAATCTGGGAGGGGGCGGGGCCATGCGGCGCAACATGTGGCTGCACGGCCCCGCCCCCTCCATGCTCCCCGCCGCCTGCCCTCTGGGGAGACGGGCAGGCAGCGGGGCCAATGCGGCCGCATCGTCTGGCCGAAATTGCCACGGCCCGGGATCCCGCCGGTGATCCCAGGCCGTGGCGCCCGACCAGACGTGATTTTTTTTTTATTCCCACTGGAGATCACTTTCACGATGCTTCCCGGGAAAGTCCCCCGGGGAGCCCGGGAAGCGTGGTTGAAAATGACCCCGTGTGGGTATTGACCATGGCAAACATCTGGCGTCTGCCAAACAGACGTTCGAGGCACAGTGACCACAGGTGGGTATTCACCATGGTTCACTGTGATCTCGTAACATCTGAAATCACCCAGACATGATGCTAACCACCCTTTAAGCTGTATTGGTGCCCTATGCAGCCCTCAAACATGCATAAATGACCACCAGGGGTGGTTAAAGGGTGGTTAGCATTATGTCTATTTTCACCCAGTGCCATTTTGGGAAAGGTATACATGCACACAATGATCCAGCAGCCATTTTGTGCATGTGCAGTGATTTCTAATTTTTAAGTTGCAGAACAGCTGTCCTTTCCCAAAATGGCACGGACACTGCCAGCACCATTTTGAAAAAGAGCCATGCATGCACAGAACATCCCCAGTGGCCATTTGTCCATACAGAGTGGGGGTTTTTTTTATTTTTTTAAATAAAATAAAACAGAAAAATAAAAATAAAATGGTAGGGTCATTTACACACACACACACACACACACCAAAGGGGGATTTGTAAATAAAAACTAAAATGAACATGAATGGTAAGCCTTCTGCAAGCCCCTATTTATTGGGCATGGTACAGATGAACAAATTCAGGAAATATCAGACTTTAGTAGAAGGTGAGTGACTACAGAGCCGATCCTAAGCGCACACATGTGTGCGCATGTGCGTACATGCTGTGTGCAGTTTGTTCACAGCTTGCATGAACCTTGTATTACCCATACTGTGACTGTACACAGGATGCACATGGAAAATGCTTAGCTCTCAGAGAAAAATCTAGACACTCCCTCTATATCTTTAAGTAGGATGGAACAAGAAAATTAAACTCATGCACTTTTGCTGATCCCAGTTTTGATCAGCTTTTTCAGTTCTGTCTGAGGATGGGAAGTTTTAAAAATTTGTCCCTTGACTATCATTGGCCCAATTAAGAGCTTGATTTGAGTAACCTATAACAGTACAAATGTAGTATAGCATAATTCTGAAGCCATTCGGCCAATACTAGTCCTTTGCGCTAATTTAAGTAGTTCCATTTATTTCAGTGGCTCATAAAGTAGTCAACTGAGTGCTATTTTTAAAATAAATATTTACATAGTATAGGGAAAGTAATTGACACGTGGATGAAGAACAATTACCTTTAACATCTGATCTTACCTACCAACTTTGCCAATAATGTATAGCAGAAGTTCCTCCAAATGGAAAACTGTGCAACTACAGAAGAGCATGAAAAAGTGTTACTGCTTGCATTATTTATGACTGTTTGTCTAATTTAGTTATTCCCCTGTCTGATACTCTCTATGGTACATCACAATGACTGCAGCGGTAATGTTTGGTAGTTTACAAGAAGAAGAGAGCTGATGCACACACTAGCTAAGCCTCTCTATTGCTGAGCTTGGCCAAATAGCTGTTCATGAGTCTAAACAGATGTTTCTGTTGTTTAGGCCAATGAGAAGTTTATAAACTGCATGTTTATCTTTTAAAAGAGAATGTTAAGAGTTCATTCAGGCTTGGGTTCCAATCTTTCCTGGACTTGGACTGCCTAGCAAAATTGGAACAAAACGTGATGATCGTATGAAGTCATTTTGCAGATTTCATAGATGAGATTCCCTCTCCATTTAGAAAGCAAAGCCTAAGAGATGTGGAAACTGCCTTGACTCACTGGTTACTTTACAAGGAACTGAATTTTCAATAATAAATGCTTTAGGCACAAGTTTAATTATACCCAACAGGATTTTATCTGGCCAAAATACATCAATGCTAATTGATTAACTTGCTGGAAATCTGACTTTATTTAGATGCTGAATATTTTCTTCAAAACCTTTGCATATCACCAGTTGAGAACAAATTTGTACACTACACCTGAATTTGATGGGCATAGAATTGGGACAACCGGGGGCATGCCTGTGCTTACTTCCCCACTTCAAACCATTCCATTTCAATTTTTGCACCTGCACTTTATCTAGATTATTAAATCTTTATCCCTTCTTTTGAGACAAGAATATGAGTATTCACAAACATGATGGTGGTGTTCCACCATCACGACCTGGCTCAGGTTGGGAACCCACCGCAGACATGGTCTGGACCAGGTTGGACTGCCTAACAAATGTGCGGCCAGCTAGCCCTGCACCTGCGCTGTGCCCAGCATCCTGCCCCCTGCCATGACAGACAGCCATGGTGGCCAGTGACAACCATCATGTTGTCTGGCCATGACGAACCCAATCTGGGCTGGGTTAAGGTGGGCCAGAACAAATGTGATAGCCCACTGGGTCAAACTTTGGCCAGATTAGGCAGATCTTAGCCTGGGCTGTGATCCTGGAGACCTTTGGGATCATAGTCTGGGCTAGCCGCCGACATGACCCAGGACAATCCTGGGCCAACACCTGGTGGCGTCTGCACAAATGTGCAGGTGAGGTCTGGACCAAAGTATGACGGAGCGGGCCAAAGTGTCACACCTCATGTTTGTGAAAACACTAGCAGCTAATATCAGGTGCCAAATGTCAGCCTTGATTTTGTGTCTAAGGGCACTTTCTGACATTGCATTGTGCTCATGGATTTAAATAATCCGCCATCAGAAAAGTCATGCGGGTGGCATTTAGACATGCTGCCACCATTGAAAACCACGGCTCATGCAGTCCTTTGAATCCACATTGGTAAAACTCCAATATCAAGGTTTTACCAATGCAGATTCAAAGGAATCCGAGAGCTGCGGTTTTCAATGGTGGTGGTGCATCTAAATGCCGCCCATGCAACTTTTCTAATGGTGGATTATTTAAATGCATAAGCATAGTGCAACATCTAAAAACGGGCTACATTTTCCCCCAAAGAGCTAATGTGGTGTAGTGGTTAACAGCACAGTACAGCAACCAGGTGGTAGAGGGTGGCCTCTGGTTCAAGATTTGCCTTAGCCACAAACCCATTGGGTGACCTTGGGCCTGTCACATCTCTCAGCCTAATCTTCTCACAGGTTTGTTCTGAGGATTACTAGTTTAGTTAATGGTTAAATGTTAATTTTTAAAGTTGAAATGTGAGCCACCCAGAGCCTAAGGGTGAAATAAATAAAATTTTAAAATTCTTCCTCTTGTTTTTTTCATGCTACCCTACATGCAAAGATTGATCTTAAGTTTCTGGTTTCTCAATCCATCATTACACCCCAAATCCCTGTTTAACAATTTGCTCAGCTGTTTACTCTCAAGTGCTAAGTTATTAATTAATATAAGAAAGATAATTGTGATGGTGATGATCTGTTGCTGTAGACTTGAGTCCATTAGACAATTGTAGTCTGGAATAACAAGGTTTGTGAATAAACTGGTATCTGAGCAGCTGTGGCACTGAAGAAATCCTTTGTATGACAGCAAGAGTACACTTTTAAATAGTGAGAGAATAAGAAGCTCCATCAAGCAAACATCCAGCATCCATCAAACCTAATATCAATATCTACATCCTTAGTAATTTGGCAGAAGAGAAATAAAGTAATTGGACTAGAACAATACCATAATAAAAATATCACCTGGTTAGCAAATAAATAGCTACACTTTGCTGTGGTGTGGAGAGGTAAAGCTCTATGCTTTCTCTTCTAGTGAAGGGACAAAGGGTTCTTTCAGAAGTGATGGTAGGTGGTGGTGAGCACTGTCACTCTAGTCGGGGTCTGGGCCGGCTGTCAAACAACTGTGATGGCAGTGTGGGCAGGGAGGGAGTGGGAAGAGGCATGGACATACATCTGCCCAGCCCCACCCCCTGCTGAATGCAGTGGCCTGACCTCCCAGCTGATGGGCAGCCACGGTGGCCAATGGCGGCTTCCATGGCGCTTGCCCCCCTCATCATTCCAGACTGTGGTAAGTAAAGAACGCTTGCAGACATGAAAGCCAGCTTTACTCCTGGTTCAGCAGCCGGATCCTACCCGTGATGGGGAAATCCCTGAGTCACAGCCCGGGCTAGCCCCCACCCCAGTTGGGATCTATCCCATGGAAACATCTGGCAGCCGCTTCCCAGCTGCTTTCAAATGTGACGGTGGCCCTCATGGCAAAGCAGGGAAAACCATGGCAAAACAGGTCACCGTCATGTTTAAATGCACTCAAAATTAACATGTGACTTTATATTCCATTGAAGAGACATCTTCATGGTATTGCAGAAATATATATGGAGATACAAACAACATCCTACTGAGAAAGAACTGTCTAGACTGATAAAAAAAATTAACTGTCAGGAGGATTGATGGGGTAGATAAAAGAGTATCAACTTCAATAACAAAAGAAAGAACAACTCTTGGTGGATTTATAGCATCACAAAGAGCAGCATAATTTTATTATTACTGTTTATTATTATGCACTGTCTCTCCTCTTTCAGAGATATAACAGATGTTTCCATCTGCCACACTATATGTTCTGAAATGCACACCATAGATCTTGGACTAGGCTGTAGCATAGACATTTTGGGTGATTGAAAATCAGGTGTTTGTTTGGGATATTATTAATAATAATAAGCCAGAATTCTTTTCAGTGTGCCTAAGAATCGAATGAGGATGCTTTGGAAGCTTTGCCCTGGTCCTAAAACAGCTTGAAAGATTTTAGGAAGGTCTTTGGAAGGTTCTGGAAGTCCTTGAGAATTGGTAAATTTAGTCTTGCACTTGTGCTCACCTCTACTCACTAGCTGTATGCATGTTAGAGGTGTGCATTCATTTTTATGTTTTAATTATTAAAAAAACGAAGCTCCATTAAGTTAAGTAATTAAAATACAAAAAGGGATAGATGAGCAAATGATTATCGTTTGGTTTGATCTATTTTCATTTTAAATAAAAGAAACCCTGTGCATGTGCAAATGGCTGATGGGGCCATTCTGAACATGGGAGCCCTTTTCCAAAATGACACTGATGCTGCTGGGAGCCGTTGTAGGAAAGCCATTGTGCATGGGTCCTGGTGGCCATTTTGCATGTGCACAGTGATTTTTTTAAAAATCTTTTACTTTTTAATTTTAAAATATATTTAAAAAAAAAAAAATAATCACTGTGCATGTGCAAGATGACCTCCAGACCATATTGCACATCTGTAGCCCTTTTCCAAAATGGCGCCCACACTACTGGTGTCATTTTTGGAAAGGACTGCACATGCACAGAATGGTCTGGTGGCCATTTTGCATATCCACAGTGATATTTAAAAAAAATATTTTTTAATAAATGGGGGGGAAATTAAAATGGTAGAGTCATTTATGAAACCCCCAGAAAACGGATGCTTTTTTGTAAATGAAAACAGTAGGGGTGCCCTTGGCTTCACCCCTAGTGCATGTGCGTCTCTGAACCTGGAGTCGGGGTACCTGTGCCAGAGTGGGCAACCAGTTAATGGGTGAGTTTAATGATCCAGCCATAAGTCTCATTGTGAGTAAGTCGTGCATCCGGAGATTTGGTATGAGAGGGAGAGCTGAAATGAATAACAAATTTATTACCTGTGAATGATACCTGAATTTCTGGGTAGTCTGGCAAGTACCAACCTATACTCACAATGGGAAATGAATACTCGCATACCTGTTTGGGATTTAAAATTGGATGTGTACATCTGTGTAAACGCCCACTAATTTTACAAGCCAGCTGCTAAAAAGGGACTTGGGTAGACAAAGGATGGCACAGAATCCAGGATGCTAGGTACAGTTGCTCTAAAGCAGAGCTGCTGAACCACATCAGGAGGTACCTTATACGGTGCCAACTGTAAGCTCTTTATATGTCCAATATGCAATGTCCATCTCTCCATATCCAAAGTAGACAGGGCACACCAGCAATTGTTCTTGTAGCTCCACCGGTAGAGCTCTGGAAAGGAAGTGAGAAGGTTGGAGTCGGTTCACAACTGCTGTAGGCAAAAAAACAATGTAAACGGCAAAGAATCCTAGGTTCTATGCCACCCTCTGTCTGCACAAACTGTTTTCTATCAGCTGGAAGGGTAAAAATTAGTGATTATTTTATTTATTTATTATTTATTTATATTTTATTTATTTATTTACACCCTTATCCCACCCATTCCCTCAAGGCTTAGATTGGGTTACAACACACAAAAACATTAATAAAACTACACTGATAAATCCAAATATTAAAATACCCAAATAAAATAAGTAAAAGTAAATAAAATCCCCAGCCCATAACACCTCACCCTATCTTGCTTGCCAAATGCCTGGACAAACAAGGAGGTCTTGCATTGCCTCCAGAACATGAGAAGGTTCAGGTTCAGCCGAACCTCCAAGGAAAGAGAGTTCCGTAATTATGGGGCAGCCACCAAATACATTTCTCTGTGTGTCCCTGTTATATGAACCTGATGGGTAGATGGTATCTGCAGGAGGGAGCTCCTGACTCTCCTCATAGACCACAAAGGGACATGATGGGAGAGGCGGTCTTTCAGGTATTTGGGGCTTGGCCATTTGGGACTTTGTAGATCAAAACCAGGCCCTTGAATTTTTGTACTGGGAAAAGTATTAGCAGCTGATATCCCCCCCCCCACCCATTTTAAATCCCAAACGAGAACTCATTGGATATTACACAAGTAGTATACGTTACCCAAACTGCAAATGGTGGATTGTTTAGTGCATATTTGGGTACACCTGCTCTGGAGAGTATTCAATTCAGCACTAAGAGGTGCCTGCCCAGACTGATATTCAATATTAATTGGCTAGATATACCAGGGCAGAGTTGCTATTTGAAGTTAGTGTCTCTTTTTATTTTTGATTATTTGGACCATCCAGGCTTTCCTCTATGGCCCTTTTCACACAGACACTCCAACACCTATAAAATGGGTGTTAAATTTTATTATACATGTCACAAGGCACCTACAGGGCAACACTGCAGCCCTGCAACATGGCATGGGCCCTTTTCACACTAGATGCCTCCACCCAGTTTCTCTGGGTGGAAGCATCTGTGTGAACACTGTGGGTGGTGGGTGGGGTGCATTTTGCTGGGTGTAGATGTCTATGTGAACACCACAGGTGGTGGGTGTAGGTGTTTGTGTGCTCCCACAGAACACCCATCTCCACCCACCACACACCCACCCATGGAGCAAACGAGTGAAACTAGGTGGAGGCATCTTGTGTGCAAAGCGCCTAAGTTGCAGGCCTGCAGTGTCCCCTGTGGGTACCCTGTAACATGTATAATAAAATGTATTTTATCAGTGTTAGAGTGTCTGTCTGAAAAGTAACGATGTGTGAACAGAACGGAGTTCAGCCGTTGGGTCTGAAAACTTAGTTTAGGTTCGTGGGTTTAGTCCCAGGGAGTTTGGACCCGCTGAACATTCGGAAAGTTCAGTCACGGTGGAGGCTTGGGGCACTCCAGGAGTGCCCATGCGGGCATGTCAGGCTGTTGGAGACACAGCAGCATCAGCAGAGACCAGTAGGGATGGGCGAACAGATCGCGTTTGGGTTCGCCCGTTCAGTTCGGCTGTTCGGTTTGTTCACCACGTTCAGGTTTCTCCGTTCGGTTTAGTCCTGTTCAGTTCGGTTCGGGCATTCGGAAAAAGGCTCTCTGTGCGACAAATGATGGGCCCAGACCCATGATGGTGGGTCCTGGGGCTAGAGTGGCAGCTTCTAGATATATATTGGCCACAGTCCTCCCTGCCACTAAGTTGGCCCCAGAACCCTTATGGCAGGTCCTGGGACTGGAGTGGCTGTTTCTTGATGTGGTGGAATGACATTGTCTCCGTGCGAGGAATGATGGCCCCAGACCCATGACTGTCAGTCCTGGGGCTAAAATGGCAGCTTCTAGGTATTGGCCATAGCCCTCCCTGCCAGTAACTTGGCCCCAGAACTCTGATGGCTGGTCCTGGGGCTGGAGTGGCTGTTTCTTGATGTAGTGGAAAGACATTGACTCCGTGCGAGGAATGATCCCTCAGACCCATAATGGTGGGTCCTGGGGTTAGAGTGGCAGCTTCTAGATACATATTGGCCACAGTCCTCCCTGCCTGTAACTTGGCCTCAGAACCCTGGTGGCAAGTCCTGGGGCTGGAGTGGCTGTTTCTTGATGCTTTGGAAAATTGGTTCTCTGTGCGAGGAATGATGGCCCTGGACCCATGATGGTGGGTCCTGGGGCTAGAGTGGAAGCTTGTAGGTATTGGCCACAGCCCTCCCTGCCAGTAACTTGGCCCCAGAATCCTGAAGGAGGGTCCTCGGGCTGGAGTGGCTCTTTCTTGATGCGGTGGAAAGACATCACCTCCGTGGGAGGAATGATGGCCCCAGACCCATGACGGTGGCCCTGGATCTAGAGTGGAAGCTTCTAGATACATATTGGCCACAGCCCTTCCTTCCTGTAACTTGGCACCTGATGGCGGGTCCTGGGGCTGGAGTGACTGTTTCTTGATGCGATGGAATGACATCGTCTCCGTGCGAGGAATTATGACCCCAGACCCATGACGGTGGGTCCTGGGGCTAGAGTGGCAGCTTCTAGGTATTGGCCACAGCCCTCCCTGCCTGTAACATAGTCCCAGAACCCTGGTGGCAAGTCCTGGGGCTGGAGTGGCTGTTTCTTGATGCTTTGCAAAATTGGTTCTCTGTGAGAGGAATGATCGCTCCTGACCCATGATGGTGGGTCCTGGGGCTAAGGTGGCAACTTCTAGTTATTGGCCACAGCCCTCCCTGCTTATAACTTGGCCCCAGAACCCTGGCGGTTGGTCTTGGGGCTGTAGTGGCTGTTTCTTTATGAGGTGGAAATTGGCTCTATGTGTGAGGAATTATGGTCCTGGAACCTTGACAGTGGGTCTTGGGGCTAAGGTGCTAGCTTCTAGGTATTTTCCACAGCCCTTTCTGCCTGTAACTTGGCCCCAGAACTCTGGCGGAGGGTCCTGGGGCTGTAGTGGCTGTTTCTTGATGCAATGGAAAATTGCCTCTCTGTGCAAGGAATGATGGCCCTGGACTCTTGTTAGTGGGTTCTGGGGCTAAGGTGGTAGATTCTAGGTATTTGCCACAGCCTTCCCTGCCTGTAACCTGGCCCCAGAACCCTGATGGTGGGTCGTGGGGCTGCAGTGGCTGTTTCTTGATGCTTTGGAAAGACATCACCTTCGTGCAAGGAATGATGGCCCCAGACCCATGATGGTAGGTCCTGGGGCTAGAGTGGCAGCTTCTAGATATTGGTCACAGCCCTCTCTCCTGGTAACATAGCCCCAGAACACTGCCGGCAGGTCCTGGGGCTGGAGTGGCTGATTCTTGATGCTTTAGAAAATAGACTCTCTGTGCAAGGAATGATGGCCCCAGACCCATGATGGTAGGTCCTGGGGCTAGAGTGGCAGCTTCTAGGTATATATTGGCCACATCCCTCCCTGCCAGTAACTTGGCCCCAGAATCCTGGGCCTGGAGTGGCTTTTTCTTGATGCGGTGGAATGACATCACCTCCATACGAGGAATGATGGCCCTAGAACCCATGGCACAGACAGCATGGGTGGCATTGGCAGAAGCAGCAGACATTGGCTGCCAGGGTACAGAACCCTTGGCACCGACGGCATATAGGCCTGGCCTGGGGGCCATTGGCACTAGCACCAGCAGACATTGGTTGCCAGGGTACAGAACCCTTGCCACAGACAACGTATAAGCCTGTCCTGGGGGCCATTGACACCATCAGACATTGGTTGTCAGGGGACGGAACCCTTTGCACAGACAGCATATACGCTTGGGGGCCATTGGCACTAGTGAAAAGAAATAAATTGGGTTCAGCTGCTTTTCTTCACCCTGGTGAAGCAGGTCCCTTTTAATTCTTGGGATCAAGTGGAAATACTACTGGGTTTGAGAGGGTGGGGAATTACTCCTCTTCTATTTCTAGTAATGACTCTTTTGTTCAATCAAATAGACATTTATTCAATAAAAGCAGAACAATTAGCATACCAATTATTAAGAAGACACTTGCAGCCAACATATGCCCTCACCTACTCTGATTCCTTCAAATACATAAAAGCATATATTCTTACGTGATCAGAGGTCAATGGTCTGGTTCCAGAGGAAGGCAGGCAGGGGGCCCAACGATGCTGAGAGAAAGAGAACCTAGCTGCCAGGCACGTTGCAAGACTTCCTAAGGATAAGTCCCAGAGTGGGCGGATCACCGAGGTCATCGGTGCCCTGATAAGGGCTAGCTACCGAGGACCATGAAGGCAAGGATCTGATCCAGAGGCTGACCTTATATACAAGTTTCCCTTATTACTTATCCATGTTAAGGGGATGTCTGCTTCTTACTCCAGAATGCTCCCCCTTATGGCTATCCATGATTGGGGTCCTTCTGCTTAGTCATTGGTGTGGGGGGCTTGCCCTGGCCGATAGGGTCTGGCCCACCCCTGGCCTGACTCTTCGGCCCTGGGTCGCCCACACCCTTCTTAGAGGCATCTGGTTGTCTGATAAGACCATGCTCTCTTGCTCATATAGTTTAACTCTGTTATCAGTTTCTGACCTTCCTCAATGTTCCTATGAGCTATCAGTTGTTTTGGGAACACAGGGTTTCTGCTCACTCTCCAGCATCATTTGTTTTCTCTGACCAATTCGACCATTTTCCCTACTAACACTTTCTGTTCTTTTAAAGCAATTAATGGATACATACACTGAATAATGTCTTACCTACTTTCTAGCATTCTACATAGGTTGAACAAGAGCTACAATGGCCTACACAAAAGTTACATTCAAAGTGTTACATACTTATAAATCCACTGTATACTTTTGGTTACATTAATAAAAGAGTGAGTTACAGTAACATTCAATGTCTGTTCTGGCACATTTGTGTCAGAAGAAGCACTTCTGATTCAGTCACATTGTATCAGGGAGATTAGCATCTTAGTTAGGCCCAAGCCATATGACAACAGTCACCCCCTTGCTAACTGAGTACCTCTCAGTTAACACATAACTCATTTTTAATATTTTGGGACAACATAAAATGCTCTGTGTCTTAAAGGAACTATCTTCTTTCTGATCCAACCCACAATGCCTATTACAGTACTAAACAACACAACTTGGATCACCAGGATGATAATGATTGGATGGATCAAGAGATTTAATACCCCAGTTGCAGTTGGTGACCATCCAAAAACACTTCCCCAAAATGAGTGCTTAGTGGTGTATTCTACCTCAGTGAGTACCTGCGTAATCTTCTTCCCTTCTGTTTTCAAGACTATTGTTGCATGGCCCAATGCGTTTACTAAACCTTGTACTTTGGTGTGGAACATTTTAGTATCTTGTATTGCCTTATGAATTGCTGCTGCCGAATATGCAAAAGACATGTTCCACAATTGGAAACTGTCCTTATCCCATAGGTTTTTCCATTCATTAGCATGCAGTGTCCATGAATAATTGCCAATAGGTATTTTGGTAACATTGCATATTACTATGAATCCATTGTCAGGGATATCTTGAAAGAATATAGAATTTAATGTCACTGTAATATTTGGTTCAGCAGCAATATAAAAGCACTTGTGTCCCAGTGTGTATATCTGAGGTTTCTCAAATTTCATGGTATCAACAGTGCATACATATGAGTCATCATTATGTCTGCATTGTTTGTATTCCTGGAGTGGTAGTGGGCAATAATATTTTGTGTCTCTCCACACATTGCATTGGGAATCCAATTCGTATAGTTCCACCTCTGTGGTGCCCTTTAATTGCCATAGACCTGGAAGAGCAAACTTTAACCATTGGTTTTGTGCAACCCAGGGATATGCTTGAACTGCTGATGAGTCTCTTCCTTTTGGGGTGGCTACCTGAATGTGTAGGGTTAGCCTAGTTGGTAAGTATGCGATATGGTGGACCAGGACCTTGGTCCAACCAGGGCCGATGTTTTCTCTAATGGCAGGAATTGACCATAGGTGTCTATGCATCTTTCCTGATTCTAAACTTCCCATGATGTCATCCAGTACACTCAATGCTCTTTATTGCCATTGTGTGCACTGAATAGCCATCCTCGTTGTGTTAGCCAATGCTACAATAGCATTATCTGTTGCCTCAATTTGCTGCTTCATTAGTCTGTACCAATCAGGCAGAGTAAGAACCAGATGCTTTAGTCCCTCCTGAAGAACTTGGTTGCTGTTAGTTAGGGGCTGGCGTAGTGAACCCAATAAACCTCCTGCAGTTCCCAATTTATTGGCCATTGTTTCAATATTTATGCTATTCAATACAACTCCACCCATGCCTATCCAACCTGACACATCTCTGGTATGTCTGGATTGGCTGGCCAAATTTTGTTTTCCCCCCTCTGTTCTTAAATATTGAAAGGATTGCAACCAGGCTTCAAAGAGTGGCTCAACATATGGTGCACACTTTGATTGTCTTTTACTAATGTTATATGCTGCCAGTTTGATGGTCAGATTTACAAACTGGAATTACAAGCTTCCAAGTTACAGGAAGGAAGGATTTACAAACTTCCAAACAGCCACGCTGCTCAAAAGGGAAAGCCACACAGGTCACCTG
Source organism: Sphenodon punctatus (assembly GCA_003113815.1). Classification (NCBI taxonomy): domain Eukaryota; kingdom Metazoa; phylum Chordata; class Lepidosauria; order Sphenodontia; family Sphenodontidae; genus Sphenodon; species Sphenodon punctatus. The sequence continues at coordinate 636,769 of QEPC01008879.1, read as the reverse complement.
ACTGAGGGTGGTGGTGGAGCTGATCATGGTCTCCGTCACGGCCAGGAACGGTCTCAGGATGAAGACCATCTGAGCAGTCATCTCCCATTCCTCCTTGTTGCACCCTGGAGGTGCCTCAATGTCTGTCTCCAGTTCCACCTGATGCAGGGCAGATTTCTGTTCAAGAAGCCACTCGAGCATCAGGAAGGTGGAATCTTACCTGAAGGTGGAATCTTACCCAGTGCCTTTTTAAGACTCTTAGAGGCCAGGGGCAGAATGATCATTTGAGCCATCCCCTGCCTGTTTCCTTCTCACTACCACTCTGCAATAATGTCATTTTTTTCTCAGTTGGGGAAAAAAACAACACAACTAGTCATGCATATAATCTTTTTGAAAGCCACCTATATTTGACAGCAGAATTCAATACAGCAGTATATTAAGATTGTATTCCTCGAAAATTGAAATACGCCCCCCCCCAAAAAAACTATTGGATTCACTTGCAATGTACAGCAGTTCTGCACATGGGATCTTTGCTTCACGTTTCATTGACTAATGGAAACATCAACATAAAGTCAAAGAAAATAATTACACACAATGACACAAACTACATTCAGGGTATTGCAAAAGTTATCAAATCATCCGTTCCCTTGCTTTCTTGGCAGCAAATTCTATTTTGTAAGCTACCCTGAGCCTAATTGGAAAGGGTAAGGTAAAAATGTAGAATAAATAAATAATAAATTCAGATATCAGATCATCAAAAGTAATTTCTCTCAGAAGATCCCATTCTATAGAGAACAGATAATGATGACAACCTTGACTACAGCATTGTTGACCATAATTTATTTTTAATAAAGGATAATTTGGAGAACGCTCTTTTCCCTTCATAATTTGAAATGGGCAGTTAGATAAAGACAGAAAGCTATAGTAACATTTGGAAAAGCCTCAACTAATTCTTTATTGTAAATTATCTTCACAACACTCTGTGCAGACAGAGCCATCACATCCATCTGTATTATCTAAGAAATGAATTAGATGTTTTAGTTCAGAGGAGAGAAAAATTGGAGATCTTTGGGGTAAGCTCTCATTAAAGCTTCTGCATCCCTTTCCAGCATATCCTGATATTGTGACGCTTGGTCAAGAAACCAAATAAATTCACAACTTCCATGTAAGCACAGGAATGTTTCTGCAATTCATTTTGAAGTTTATCTAAGATAATGTTGTAAGCTTCCACCCTGAACTAGGCTTTGCCAGTTAGCTTGCAGTCACTTTGTCCATCTGGGAAAAATTGACTTGTGTCTCTGTGCTGTTGAGTTTTCATCTGAATATGTGGATTCCACTTGATGACTAATTTTCTTTGCCTTTTCTTCCATTTCATCAAATTTGTTGCACATGTCATGGACAAAGGTGATAAGGGAAGAAAGCAAATGTTTTCTTGCCACAACATCAAGACTTGATTTTGTAGGATTTTGTTGACAGTCAAACCTATGAAGGACTTTGTGCTAGACTACTGCTATAAAAACTATTTCAAGTGTCTTCAGTTGTTTTGTAGTCATAGTTATTATTGTTGTTTTGTTTTACCAAAGAGTTTACTTCTAACTTAACTGCCTGTTTCTCTTTGGAATCATTCCCAATTTTGATGAAGGCTTCCAAAGCACAGTCATAATAGAGGACAAGAATTATGTGGCTTCCTCGCTGCAGGACCATCTTGCTTGAGACAGGTTTTTCAGGGTATTCTTCCGTGTACTATTTGTTTTGCAACAGTGATCAATACTCTCTTGAAGTACTTCGATGTGGGTAGTAGGGATGGGCGAACGTGGTTCGGAAGTTCGGGGTTCGGCCTGAACTTGGCCTGTGATTTAGCTGATCCTCCTCCCAGAGCTGTGTCACCAGTGCCAGTGCCACGAACCTCTCCCGCTCCCAGCAGTGCTGGCAGCAGTGCGTCTGCAGGAGCGGGCAAGAAGGTGGGGGGAGGAAATCCTCTGTCTAGGATCATTTTAAGTCAGTGTGGGCAGATGATCTCAGAGAAGCACAGTGCACGCTGTGCAATAAGATGGTGAAGCGCAGGCAGGTGCTTGCCAACCTTGCTACAACTGCAATGGCCAGGCACCTCAAGGCATGCCACAGTGCTGTGTTGCTTAGCGAGAAGGCAGGGGAAGTGGACACCAGCGGGTTCCTGACTCCAGCGGCCAGGCTCATTCAGCGGACCAGCTTCCTGCACCAACTGCTGCTGCCTCTACCAGCAGGAGCAGTATGGGGGCAGAAAAACAGCTGGAGCCCCACTAGCAGTGCTGTCAGTACACCATGGAGGAGATGGGGTGGAGGGATGTGTCAAGGTCATCAGCAGGGTGCCATGGCACAGGCATCCAGGAGAAAGCCAAGCGCCTGTTGGCCGAGATGATTGCCCTGGATGGCCAGCCCTTGTCCATTGTGGTGGAGAAGGGCTTCCAGCGTCTGATTGTGTTCCTGGCCTCCAACTTTAAGCTTCCTTCCCGCTCCACCCTGAGTTGGACTGTGGTGCCAAAGCTCTATAGGGCTTTGAAGGAGCAAGTGAGGGAGCAGCTTGCAGGGGCTGGGGGGGGGCACGGTCCACTTCACGACGGACCTGTGGTCCGCCAGAAATATCCAGCACACTACCTGGGGGTGACGGCACACTGGTGGCAGGACACAGAGGCAGCACTTGGCAGTGGCAGGAGGGAACCTGAAGCAGGTGAGCCCTGCTTCAGGCCCAAGTTATGGACAGCTCCCACACCGTGAGGAACCTCGAAGCAGCCCTGGCCACCATGGTGAGGGAGTGGGTCACGGCAGGCGCGGCCTTCACCAAGGGGTGTGTGGTCATGGACAACGCGGACAACATCTTTAAGGCAGTCCGTGACGGGGGCTTCACGAGCATGCCTTGTGCCACACACACCCTCCACCTGGTGGTCAAGGACACTCTGGGCTTGGGGGGTAAGGGGATTGGGTCAGGCACCCTTAGCTCCCTGGTTGAGTGGGGGAGGAAGCTGGCAGACTTCTTCAACCACAGCGTGAAGGGCAGCGAGCTCCTTCGGGAGAAGCTGGCCAAGCAAGGGTCCCCAGTGCGCACCCTTATCCAGGATGTCTCCACCCGTTGGAACTCCACCTTCCTGATGCTTGAGCGGCTTCTTGAACAGAAAGCCGCCCTGCATCAGGTGGAACTGGAGACAGACATCGAGTCACCTCCAGGGCACAGCAGGGAGGAATGGGAGATTATATCCCAAACTGTCTTTGTCCTGAGACCATTCCTGGGCATCACAGAAACATTGAGCAACTCCACCACCACCCTCAGCCAGGTGACCCTGCTGGTGCATAGTCTCCGCAGTAGCCTGGATGAGATTCTGGGGG
>QEPC01008879.1:594614-610168 GCA_003113815.1 Sphenodon punctatus | reverse complement strand
CCGGAAGGCCTAGAGCGTCCTGACGCCGGCAGCCACAGCCGGCGCTGAGGCCGCCGGACCGCCCGCCGCCGCCGGAGCTCCCAAAGGTAAGCGGCAAGCGCACTGTAGGGGTGATCCCTGGGGGGGGTGGGGGTGTTAAACACCCTCCCCAGGGATCGGGTCATACTTACCGGCGGCTGTGGGGACGCCGCGGCCGCTGGTGCTGGGGGGTGGGCTCTCCTCGCCTCTGGGTCTTACTCTGTTCTTTTTGAAAACAAAAATCCAGGCTGGGCAGGGTGGGTGGGGGGTGTCCCCCCTTCCACCCGTGCAGCCTGGGAGGGGGAGGGGGAGGGATATTTCATTGGTTTCAATGGGGACACAGCGCCCCATTGAAACCAATGAAATAAATCCGGTACCGGCATACTGGATTTAATCCGGGAATCCGGTTTTCCTAGAACCAGTAACCGGTAAATCCGGTAGCCGGTAATGGGCCTGGGGTCCCACCACTACTATTTAGACCCACATGGGTTTGGGACATAATGGCAATATCATCAGTGTCGAGGAAACATCTTATAAAGTGAGTAACAAATTTAGGCGGAAAAGTTTTTGGGTCAGCAAGCAGCGGGATGACATCATTTATAAACAAATTAAATAACAAGGGGGAAAACACACAACCCTGCCTAACCCCAGAAAAGATGGAGATTTTATCTGTTAAGTGGCCCTGACTGTTGGTCTTAACTACCAAAGAAGAATCTGTGTGAAGCCTTTGAAAAAGAAGAAAAAGTCTTCTATTAATGGACAGGCGACCTAACTTATCCCACAGTATGTTCCTACTAATTGAATTTAATGCAGACTTGAGATCCAGAAAGGCCACAAAGAACTGTGCATTAGCCTTTACATGCTTCTCAATAAGATGTTGCAACATTAAGCAGTGTTCAACAGTAGAGAGGCCTTTCTGAAATCCAACCTGTTCTGGGTATAAGATTTGACTCTCTACCACCCATGCATTAATCTTGCTCAGAAGCCATTTGCCATAGATCTTACTAATACAGCAAAGAAGACTAATGGGCCTATAATTGGAAGGGTTAGCTCGGTCACCTTTCTTATAGATAGGGATATAACAACAGCTTTCCTCCAATCAGATGGAACTTTTCCTGCATTCTTGATTGCAGTAAAGAAGGCTGACAACAGTGGTACCAACCAGGCCTAGAACTGTTTAATGAGTTCAATGTGGATAAGATCCGGCCCCGGTACTTTGCCATTTTTAAAGATGTTAATTAGTACATCGACCTCCAGGTCAGACACAGGGGGCCAAGCCGGCAAAGAAGCCACTCCTACCACTGGGGCTAGAGAGCTACTATCATCAGGGTCTCCTACATATAAGAACTGGAAGTGTATAACCCAAAGCTGGTTAGGCACTACTGCTGACTAGGGATGGGTGAACGCGGTTCGCAAGTTCAGAGTTTGGCCCGAACTTGTCCTGTTCGGACGACTGAATCCGAACCCGAACATGAACCAACCAAACCAAACTCAATTTCGAATGTCAAAATGACCAAACAGTTTGGTCAGTTTAGATCGCGTTTGGGTGAGTTTGGGTGGCTAAAACATGGTGTCACTGGAAGGCCAAACGTGGCAGGGAGGGGGAGTCAACTGAGGAGCAGACTTCCAGGCACCAGGGGTGGAGAGGCTTGGAGTAGCAGCCAGCCTGCCCAATCACCATCCCTTTTCGCCTCAGACCACTGGCTTCGCAGTCTGCGATTGGCCACGGGCTAGGCTGCACGGAGCCAATGGGGCTTGCGGTGAGGCGGGCGCAGCAAGAAACAAAACTGACTGCCTCCCCCCTTCCCAACACCTTCTGAGCTAGTCACTGTTCCTGAACAGCAGGCGTTTCAGAAGGCTCCCTCTCTCCCAGCAGTTTTTGTTCCTTCCTATTCCTAATCCATTGCCATCCTCCTCCTATTTCACCCATCCAACCCATCTACCTCCATATTCTCATTTATTTAGCTTAGCTTAGATAGATTTAGTTGTTATTTTTTGTTTTTATCCCTCCCTGTGTTCCCTGTGTTCAATCTTCCATATATCTATATCTATATCTATAGATATAGATATAGATATCGAGAGAGAGAGAGAGAGAGAGAGAGAGAGAGACAGAAAGATATATATATATATAGAGAGAGAGAGAGAGAGAGAGATTAGAGATAGTAGACAGTTGTAGGAGTTAGCTTAGTGATAGAGATAGTGTTTAGAGATTTCATTTTAGTGTTTGTAGGAGTAGGCCTTTGTACTTATTAGACCATCCATTTAGTTCATAGCAATTAGAATAGTTAATGGCAGTTAGATTTAGTATAGATAGATATAATATTAGATAAAAAAATAAAATAAAAAATAAAATAAATATATAAAAACATTATTTTGTTGGGAGAAATGGAGACGGGAAGGAAAGGCCGGTCTGCTGCCCATAGGTGAGGCAATGGGGCATGTGCCAGGGGAATGGCAACAGGCAGCAGCAGTAGCCAGAGACAGAGCACATCACGTCCCCCAAAACTCAGCAGGCCTGCTTTAGGGCAACAGGCTTCAGCGGCTCAGTGATGCCTCCTGGCAGTATCCTCCTCCACTGCCACGCAGGGCACTGGAAGGCCTGCAGGACTTGAGGATGCATCTGTCTCTGCTGGTGGTGGTGCTGGAGCAGGTGCTGGTGCTGCTTCTGATGTTCCTCCACTGCCACCAATGTCCCCCACTTTCAAGGTGATCCCCAGCAGTCCAGAGGTGGTGGATCCCACCCCAGCTTCTAGAGGCAGGGCCTGATCCCTGGGCAATGTCAGTAGGGATAGGAGTAGCAGCAGCAGCAACAGCACTAGCAGCAACAGAGGGGGGCACAGGGAGAGTGCCATCAGCATGACAGACACGCGCAGTCTAGCCTCAGAGTCCCAGTACTCCCCTTCACAGGACATTACCATGTTCGCGAACAGTGAATCAGAGGCAGACAGTAGTGCCACAGAGGAGATGTCTGGAGCTGAGGCGATGGCTGAGCCTCCTCCCAGAGCTGTGTCATGACAGCCACCAAGTTCTCCTCCTCCCAGCAGTGCTGGCAGCAGTGCATCAGCCGGGGCGGGCAAAAAGGCAGGAGGGGGGGAAAATCCTCAGTCTGGGATCATTTTAAGCAGGTGTGGGCAGATAATCCCAGAGAGGTGCAGTGCATGTTGTGCAATAAATTAGTGAAGCATGGACAGGTGCTTGCCAATCTTGGGACAACTGCAATGGCCAGGCACCTGAAGTCATGCCACAATGCTCTGCTGTTCAGCGGAAAGTCAGGGGAAGTGGATGCCAGCGGGTTCCCGACTGCAGCGTCCAGTCGCCTGGCTCCTTCAGCGGGGCAGCATCCTGCACCAACTGCTTCTGCCTCTAGAAGCAGGAGCATTATGGGGGCAGAACAACAGCAGGAGCCTCACCAGCAGCGCCCTCAGCCCACCATGGAGGAGCTGGTGTGGGGGGATCTGTCTGTGGCACTGGCTTCCAAGAGAAAGCGAAATGCCTGTTGGCAGAAATGATAGCCCTGGATAGCCAGCCCTTGTCAATTTTGGAGGACGAGGGCTTCCAGTGGCTGATTGGGTTTCTGGTCCCCAAATTTAAGTTGCCTTCCCGCTCCACCCTGAGTCAGACTGTGGTGCCACAGCTCTACAGGGCTTTGAAGGAGTGGGTGAGGGAGCAGTTGGCAGAGGCTGGGGGGGGCACAGTCCACTTCACCACTGACCTGTGGTCCTCCAGGAACGCCCAGCATGCCTACCTGGCAATGACTGCACACTGGTGGCAGGACCCAGAGGCAGCGCTTGGCAGTGGCAGGAGGGATCCTGAAGCAGGGTATAGGTGGTCCCTGCTTCAGGCACAAGTCATTGACAGCTCCCACACCTCAAGGAACATTGAGTTGAGGCAGCCCTGGCCACCATGGTGGGGTAGTGGGTCACTCCAGGCGCGGCCTTCACCAAGAGGTGTGTGGTCACGGACAACACGGCCAATATCATAAAGGCAGTGAGTGACAGGGGCTTCACAAGCATCCCTTACACCGCGAACAACCTCAATATTGTGGTGAAGGATGCTCTGGGCTTAGGGAAGAAGGGGATTGGACCAGGCACCCTTAGCTTCCTGGTCGAGTGGGGGATGAAGGGCGGGCTTCTTCAATCGAAGCATGAATGACAGCGAGCTCCTCCGGGAGAAGCAGGCCAAGTAAGGGTCCCCGGTGCACACGCTGCTCCAGGATGTCTCCACCAGATGGAATTCCACGTTCCTGATGCTCAAGCTGCTTCTTGAACAGAAAGCCGCCCTGCATCAGGAGACAGAAATTGAGGAACCTCCAGGGTACAACAGGGAGGAATGGGAGATTCTAGCCCACATGATCTTTGTCCTCAGATCGTTCCTGGCCATGACAGAGACCTTAAGTAGCTCCACCGCCACCCTCTGCCAAGTGACCCCGCTGGTCCATAATCTCAAGAGGACCTTGAACAAGATTCTCAGGGGGCGGGATTGTGGCCCTCTGGGCAGGAAGCTCTCTGATGAGGCGCTTGACCTGGCATGGAAGCTGAAGACGGGAAGGAGTGCACCCTTTGATGAGCTCCTGCACTGGGATGAATATGTCCTGGCAACCATGCTGGACCCCAGGATCAAGGGCAGCATGGCACGCGAGACAGCGGTCTATGGCCTCCAGAAGGGTATGCTGGTGTAGAAGGTCTGGCAGGCAGAGTGGACCATGCAGCAGGACGCCCCTAGGGATGGTGGGAGTGGGAGCAGCGACCCCTTCCAGCCATCTGGGTCTATACCTGCCCCAAGCCCTAGTGGTAGCAGCTGCATCAGCAGCAGGATGAGCAGCAGCAGCAGGGCCCCTACTAGTGCCAACAGCTCCTACTGTGTGCAATCCACTCTGGGGAGCATGGGGCCCAGCACAAAAGGTCAAGCAGTGTGGCTGAGGGCAGTGGGGCAGGTGATGCCCACACAGAGCTACCAGAGGGAGTATGATGGCACCTCAGCAGCAGTGGAGACCTACCAGGAGGAGGAGCCATGCATTGATCCCAGAAGCCATGCATTGATCCCAGCAGCGATCCCTTGGCCTACTGGGCTGGCAAGGCCAATGTGTGGCTGGCCCTGTCCAAAGTGGCCAAGGGTATCCTGTCCTGCCCACCAACCACTGTCCCCAGCGAGAGGGTATTCTCCATGGTGGGGCACATTTTCTTCCCGCACCACCTGAGACTGGGGGCCAAGTTGGTGTTGTAGTTGCTGTTCCTGAAGGTGAATCGCTGCTGGGATTCCCTGAGCTGCCCCTGGACAAGGAGTGATATCTCTCTCTCTCTCTCTCTCTCTCTCTCTCTCTCTCTCATACTAGTTGGCCTCAGCCACCTTATCTGACCTGGCTCCAGCCAACTGCAAAGTCCTTAAACAAGGATACCGCATTGGATGAGGCGGCAACGTAGTCAACCACACTGGATCCTACTGGGCCTAAAAAAGTAAATTCGCCACTGCAGTCATTGAAACCTGAACTATTCAAGATATATAAAGAGTACTCTGCCAGCATTTTAGCAAGGATAATAGGGATGTGTGAACATGGTTCAGATGTTCGGAGTTTGGCCCGAACTCGGTCTGTTTGGATGTCCTAGCCGAACGTCCAAACCAAACTCGAAAACGGCTGAACAGTTCGGTCATGTTCGGGTGAGTTTGGATGAGTTCAGGGTCCGAAAAAACGTGACTGGAAGGGGGAGGCAGCTGAGGAGCAGACTCCCTGGCACCAGGGGTGGTCCCAGGGCCAAATGATACCGATACCGAAAAAAATCTTCAAATTTGGTATCGATTTTAGTATCGATAGCACTATTTTCAGATGTTTGTCAGAGTTCGGCCAAACCAAACTCTGCCGAACTGAACAGCCGAACCCAAACTCGGGTTTTGAACTGAACGTCCGAACGTCCGAACATCCGAACCGCATTCTGTTCGCACATTCCTAAAGGATAATGCCCAAATTATTAGTTTTCGTGTCTTTAGATTGCCTACAATGAAGAAAATTAAAAAATGCAGGCAGACTACTCTCACAATAAGGGGCTAAGATTCATCATCCTGCCCAGGTCAGGCATTGAAATCACCAGTCAGAATGATCTTCCCATTAGGATAATGGGAGATGATTTCCTCCAATGCAGTCCCCACTATAGTTCACAGCTTAGGATGGTATGAACTAGCATTGGCAGGAGGAATGTACACCATTACCAGGGAAATCAGGGGCCCTGCATATTAGATAACCACTCCCCACAAACATGGGGGGCAGTGAATCACCACTATAATAAGCACCTTTAAACTGGTGGCGATAGGACAACCCAATCCCCCGCTTGGGCGGCCCCTGTTACTAAATGCAACAGCTGGAACACAATAAGTTGTAACGTGCTCGAAATACTTGTGGGATGAAGGGGGCAGTCAATGAGCTCTGGGTACTCCTATGGCAGCTCTCCCTTCCCCCAGCACTGCCCAGCTGCAAGCACTCCCACCAAGGCCATTCTGTGCCTGTGCAACCCTAATCCAAAATGGCTCCCCACACATGCGCAGAACAGCTGCCCTCTTCCAAAATTTTGGATTAGGGTTGTACATTTATTTATTTATTTATTTATTTATTTATTTTATAAATTTGTACCCCGCCCCTCCTGTGAACAGCCCGGGGTGGCTTCCAACAATAAAAACAATACAATAAAATACAATTTTAAATCAACAATAACAATATAAATTATTAAAACAGGGCTCTGGGCCTTCATAATGCATAAATAGATAATAAATAATAAATCAGGTGGGGGAGCTAAAAAAAAGCAGCTGAGCCGGTGGCCCAGTCGGCATCCCAGCCAGCAGCCCACTGTTCGGACACTCACCCCCACCCTCCAGATCAGGAACCATGATGGGGCCCAGAGTCTTGGCTGGGTAAATCTGAGCCCCGGTGAGTGGGAGTGGGGGTGTTAGGGTTAATGGATCCCCACCGTCTGGAAGTGGGGTGCCCAGGGGTGCAATTTAGTCAGCTCCCTGTGTTTTAGATGGTTCTCTTTCCCATTTATGTCAATGGGAAAAAGAACCAAAATGGATAGATCCAATACCGATAGCAGAACTGAGACACAGGAGAGCTGAAACCGGGAAAAAAATGAAACTGAAATTTTGCCTAGAGTCCCACCCCTACTCAAGTTCAGGGACCTGTGCTCACTGTATTTCCCTCACTGGTGGCAATGGGGGAAATGCAGTGAACATGGGTCCTTACTCATTGAGAAGACATAACATAACATTATTGAGAAGACGTAACAGAAACTGTCTTTCTTCATCTATCTTATAGATAACTTATATATGTAAGATACAGTGGGAATGCAATAAAATATGTTTTGAAAGGAACATTCCTTATTAATGGCTAACTGAATAACACAGTACAGTAAGGAACAACTAAAACTTTTTATTCTTTGAAGATGCTGACTTTATGCTCAAGTTGTAGCATTATGTTTGCCAGAGTTCTGAACTCTAAGGAGTAGTCCTTTAAATCTTGTAGACTCATTGCCATTTTCTTGGTGGGCTGTATTATCTGATAGAATTAAGGCCAGCTGAGGGTCTTCTTACTTGACCTTAGACTTCCTGTAAATGACCTGCAGTTTTAACTTATTGAGATGAGAATTCCACTGGCTGCCTTCCAGGAGCCTTGCACCAGAATCCCTTTTCAGTTACATGGGTGTAAATTCATAATAATATCATAAACTTGAGAATATGACCTCTGCAGCCTTCCCAGTTTAACTATCTGGATCTCAGTCAGAAACTCTACTTTTTGGTAGATTAGGAATCCAGGTTTAGATATTTTAGAAAACATGATTGGTGGCAATATTAAAAAGCCATATGTTTGGTAGGTTGTGTTTGGGGAAAGATTTTATTAAGAGATAATATGATTTGTAGACTTCATGTTGGTGAAGACTGCCAGCAGGAATGGATGCTAAAATGGCAGTGATATGAAACATTTGCAGTGAAATGCAAAACAGCTTCAAATTTGACATTATACACATTTTGTTATATGGTAAAAAGGGCATAGTCTGGGAAAGAAGTTGCAAGGTAGAACAGACTTTTGTGTAGAAATGGTTCTTCATCAGATTACGCAGAAAATAAATCCATGTTTTTCATTGATCTTAATGTATTAAAGTTTTATTTTTAGGGTTCACGGTCATAGACAATTTATGCAAATATTTTCACAGCGAATTTCCTGAAACACAAAATTCAGTTTCACACAGCTCAAATTCAGAAGAAAAATGATTTAAAATAGAGTAGCAGAGGATGTGAAAATAGCAACTTTAATTGACATGGTAGACTCTGCTCGAAATAAATGTTTTTTCACAGCTAACCCTGGAATTGTTTAACTCAGCCCTTACTTTCATAAATTCTTGAAACTGGGGAATAGTATAGAAGTCATAAAGAATGCCAGCAGTTTCTTTATTGGCTCAACAGCCAATGTCCTTTTAAAATGGCATATTTATTATTTACAGTGTGACACCAAAATGTTCACACATTTTTCATAATACATAAAAAGAGTTTCATGACAATGGTAAGACACAGTTATTGAACTGATCAGAAAAGCTTAATTTTTGTCTCTGCTTTAGAATTCATTGCCTTCTTTAAAACCTCATGGGATTTTGGTTTTTTATAAATTGCTGCTTGGGAATTTCTTTCCACTCTCATAAGCAGGAAATTCAGAAACTAGGACTAGAGTTCATTTTATGGAATTGGAGAGAAAAATGTCTTTTTATTGATCCCTTGGTAATCTGAGTTACAAAGTTTAAACATGGTTGTTGCCAAAAAAAATTAAAGAAACAACATTTTGCCCTTCAGTGCTGGCTAGTCTTATTACTAACAATTCAAGATAGGGCTTATGGAACTAGAAGTTATAATGCCGTGCTTGAGTTGAATCTGGTACTTAAATTAGGACCCACGAGTACTCGACAGGTTACTTGGGTAACAATAGGTTGGAAGTCGGTAAACCCGATGTTGTCAGGTTGATTTGGGTGCCAGAAATTCAATGGGTATGCCTGGTTTTGTAGGTACTCATTTCAACTCTACGCATGCCATAATAATGAATGCTATGCTGGAAGCTGTTCAAACACATAGGTCAAATTATCATCACAAGAGCAAAAGAAAGCAAATTGTTTAGTTGTAGCTAAGATTACTGTGATGGGATTAGAGCTTCTCTGTCTGACTCCAGGTCAGCTGTGACTTAGGCCATTTTCACACGGCACTGCTGGGTGGGGGGATGCGAGTGTGCTGGAAGTGGGAGGAGGTGGGTGTGCTCCCTTTTCTATGGGCACACACCCGTCTCCACCTCTTTCCACCCACAGAGCCTCCTCTGTTTTGTCGGATGACTTCATAGGTGGGTGATGGATGGAGATGGGTGTGTGCCGGGAGCACCCACCCACCGCCCATGGTGTTTCCATGGTCACACACCCATCCCCACACCCACCATCACGGCATGCACACGGACAGCCTCCCCACTTCACACCCTCCCGCACACCCAGCTGGGGGGGGGGGCATCCTTAGTTTCCCCGCTTACAGCCCCTACTGGACCAGCTCCCTCCAGAGCTCCTCCAGCCTGTAAAGATAGAAAGACTTATTTATGGCCGAGGTCAAACGAAAGCCTGTAAAGGGTTAACCCTCTCTGTCACCCTTACCTTAGGGTTTCCCAAAGCATAGAAATTGAATTAAATGGTTCATCTTGGCCGCAAACTCAGTAGTAGTAGTAGTAGTAGTAAGTTTTATTGACTCAACCAATTTATTTATTTAATTTATTGATTTAACTATTTTTCTACCCCACCGCCGCCTGCTCACAGAGCAGCTTACAAAATGCAAAAACATAATAAAAACACATATAAAATATCATTAGAAACATTAAAATTATAAAAAAATTAAAAACTAAAAAGGCAGAATTCCCCCTCCCCAACCCACCCCACCCTACCAGTCTCCCTCTCCAAAGGTCCAGCTGGACAGACAGGTTTTACACTGTCTTCGGAAAGAGGGAAGGTATGGGGCCAGGCAGGCCTCCGTCGGGAGGGAGTTCCACAGCCTGGGAGCGGCCACTGAGAATGCCCTCCCCATCATCGTCACCTGGGCGACCTGGGGGACTTCGTGTCAGGCAACCCCGGCCAATCGCAGGAGCCGCAATGCAATCTGGGGACTGAGGCGGTCCCGCAGGTAAGCTGGGGACGCTCTACTCAAAGTCACCCAAATGGTTGCAGCAAACTTAAAATACAGTAAAAATAAAATAGTATACATAAATTACATCACATTCCTGTGGCAAAATCCATACCCAGAAATTATATAGCATCAACTTCATGATACAGAGGGGTCAAATCCCAAACTGTCAGGCTTTACAGCTAAAATATCCCATTTAAATGAGTCATAAGCCTTGTGACTGTATGAAAACTGGGATTCTAATAGTATAATCTAGCTAGAGCTTCTAGTCTCAAACCCAGAATCCCCTCCACTGTGTTCCTTGTCAGTACCATGCAAGCACACAAGGCTTAGTTTAAATCATTTTAATTTGTAAATCAAACTTAAGATCAGTGCAAGATTGGATCAAGAGTACAAGTATATGAAAAAAATATAAAGATAACCCAAATCTTCATTGTACGTGAATGTATTCCTAAACTAAATCTTTCCCTATGCAGTTTTATGCTTAAGAGTCCATTTCTCAGCCAGATGGGCTTGGCTGGGCATTGCTTCTTCTTGGCTGTTGCAGTGTCCTCTGGAAAATCTGAATCTCTCTCCTTTGTCTGTTGATGGCCTTTTAAATAGTTTTAATGTCCCTTCCTGCCACTTAGAGGACCTAGGTCTTGGCAGGTAATGCATGTAGGCCATGTCTCTCATGTAACTCATATAGCGACACCTCTATTGTGTCTTTGATCTGTCCCAGACAGAGTGGCTGTCTTTAGGCTCACAATCTGTTTTATTTTAAAATTTACCATCAGTACATAGCTCATAGTTTATTTTGGAATGTATTCTCACTACATAGCTGTTACATGCAGATTTTCCATTATGGTTTTATTAATCTCGTAATTCTGATTTGTTTGATACCAGACACGGTTAGGAAATGTGAACATAGGGTATTTTCAGCCGTGACGAGATCACAGCCAACCCGAGTGAACCACAGTGTATTCGGTGGGGTGGCTGTGATGGCTGGCATGTCTGTTTGAGCCCTGCCAGATGTTTGCCACAGTGAATACCTGGCAGGGTTCAATGCTAACCATGGTTACAGTTCTGCGGCCGGACCTCAGAGCCAGAACCGTGGTTAGATTGACCATGATCTGGAAAGGGACTAGAAATGGTCACAGGTAATGTGATGTCTGTTACCTTGCCCTTTACCGGATCCTGGCCCTGAGCACAGGTCGCGTTCAGGCTCAACAGCTTTATTGGTGGGCATCCATGGGAGTGATGGGGAGGTGGGGCCCTGTGGCCACACATCGCACCACTCAGCCCTGCCCCCTTCCTGATTCCCTTCAGTGATGGGGCCGACATGTCTGATGGACGGCCGGTCTCATCACAGACCGGGGTCTGAGAAAGATCCTGGTCCAGGATTCAGCATGGCGGGCCAAACGGTCTGTCACATCTGAAAATACCCATAGGGTGTTCATACCAGAAACATGCATGTTATATATGTGTGTTGTATGTTGGTTTCACAAGCCCTGTCACAAGCATGGATGAAGAAATTTCATGGGAGGATGTTTATCACTGTCATGTTGTAAGTTTCAAGCTTCTTTCCTTTCTTTCAAGCTTTTAGAAAATGCAGTACAGTGTGTATGCAGTGCACACTTTCAGCAAACAAATGAATCCCTTTTTTTGCATTTTCTCTTTCCCCCTAATTCACAAGTTAAGGTGGGCGACACTGTAGTTGTCATATCGTTTCCTGTTAGATTAGGCTGTAGAATAGTCCTCCTGACGAAAGTGGTAGAATCATTTATCCAGGGACACTTAAAACTAGCATGAACCAAACACCAAAGAGCATACTTTAAGGGGAAATCCTTTCAGCCACTGAGCAGATAAAGTCAGAAATATTGGTTGCAAGGGAAATGTTCTGGCAAGGTGAGGCCTGCAAAGCAATCTCCCCCTCCATCCCTCCCTGTGTCACTCTCAATCCTGCTTCTGGGGAGGAAGTTTGTATGATCACTGCATCATTCCAAAATCTGAGGAGATAGGAGAGATTTTGCCACTCAGGAAATTGAGAGGGGGTGGGGTGGAGGAAATCTTGTCTCTCCTGCCTGCCTCCTTCCCCACATCTCACTCATTGAGCCAGTGCCAATTTGATAGTATCTTTTCTTAGGTGCAGAGCTGCCTAATAGGAAATGGAGATCCATAACATATTTTTCAGAAGCTAAAGATTGAAAAAAAACCTGTCAAGTGAGCTTGGAATGAGCCAGTCCTGTGAACAGAGAGATCTCCCATCTGGGCAAGACAAGGAAAAGGAGAGACCGGTGGATTGTGTTCACTTCCATTTTCCCTGACGCTGTAACAGGAATCTGTGAAAATGGGTATACCTGCTGAATCCATGTCATGAGATGGATTAGGTACTGTGGACTGCCTGAGTAGTACCTGAACAAAATACCCATTCAACTTTGACTGTGTATCCCCATGGTGGGAATGGGATGGAGGAGGGAAGGAGCAGGGCACAAAGGGGGCAATCCAGCAATGGTGATTCATGCTCTGGGAGGGAGCAACGTGGGGGGCATCCAGTGACCAGATGCCTCTTCTGACTCCTACGCTACCTGGCTGGGTGCTGGAAGTCCCACCATACACACCTCATTCCACCATGTTCCTGGATCCCAGATTGCCACCGCCAGATCTCTCCTGCTGCCTAGGACCCAGGGAAGTGGGGGAATTTGTGACCCCTGGCTATCTAGAAGGGTGTTTTTATGCCTGCGTGTTTTCCCTGTGGGTAGCAAAACCACAACCCATTTCAGCTCCAGCTTTAACTCAGAACATTCTCTTGCATATGTCCATTTGCTCCAAGCCTCTCCCTCTAATGTTTTCACCTCAGGCTCACAACTTCACATCAATCGCCCACCCATTTTTTTCCACTGTCATCTCTAAAAGATGATTTCAGTCATCATGCCAAAATGCCTACAAACTCTAGGGTACCTGATGTTCAGACATTGTTCTCATGATACCTGAAAGCACCAACATTTCTAAATCTGAATAACATCTGCAAGCAATTAACATCGGTCACTCTGAATCTGTATGTAAGTTCTTCTGTCTCTTTCCCTGAACCCTGTCTGAGTCTTATGCATTTAGACTGTAAGCTCATCTCTTTTTATAGTAGCTAGCAGCACAATGGGATCCAATTCTTTGTTGATCTTAGGCACTACAACAATAAAAATTCTAAAATAGCAAGTTAAGTCATGTGGTCCATCACCATGTCAATTTTCCAGTGTTCCATACTGTACATGTA
The DNA here is from genome assembly GCA_003113815.1 of Sphenodon punctatus. Lineage (NCBI taxonomy): Eukaryota > Metazoa > Chordata > Lepidosauria > Sphenodontia > Sphenodontidae > Sphenodon > Sphenodon punctatus. Next base: position 596,724 of record QEPC01008879.1, on the reverse strand, counting down.
ACTAGCACCTTAACAGTAGTTGCTACTAGTTCAGTCAGTAGTAACTACTGCTAAACTAGTCCAGTTGCTACTAGTCCAGTTATTTGATATTGATATGGTCCAGTCATTTGCTACTGTCAAATGTGCTATTACACCCTTTGCATGTGGTTCCTCAGTCCTAACAGCTGTTGACTTCAGAAAGTTTCTCATAGTAACTAGCTTATTTGTTCCCTGTACCTCACATTGACCACCAAACAATTGTTGAATGGCAACATTTTTTTGCTTATTTCTTTGGGAGCCCAATTTCAATCTGTGACCGTGTGGTCAAAGCTTCCTATCCTATTACCAATCATTATGAGCATATAAGTGACATTGCCATTATTAGCTATGATGGGTCTCAGCCACAAAAACTCAGTCGACATACAAATTTGGAATTTCACATCTACTCCCTAAACTTTGTGGTTATTCAGGTCTGCAGTTCCGAAACCCATCATAGCAATAAGGATCAGCTGCAAAAATGTTCATCTAGGTCTGTGCTGGGGCATTTTCACACAAGACACTCTCCACCCACTACCCACCCACTATACATGTTACAGGGCAACCATAGGGTAACACTGCAGCCCTGTAACATGTATAGTGGGTGGATGGTGGTTGGGTAGTGGGTGGAGAGTGTCTTGTGTGAAAATGCTCTTGGAATAAAAAAAAATTTTTTTCCTCACATACTTGCTCCCCCACCCTTTAATATTGCATATACACATTTTGGGGACTCATTTGGGGCCATTCCCTCATAATTTATTAGTGTTAAGTCCTTCATCTTCAGAACGCTCTTTGTCACATATATTGCTTTAAAAGTATGCTTCCCAGTTTTCACCACAAGCTAATTAAAGCCAGGACTATTGGAAAATCTAGTGAGTAATAAAATATTGGATATTATAGCATTTATGTTACATTTCAGTTGACAGTTCTTCTTTTCCTCCAGGCAATTTTGAAAGTGTTCCTTTTAAGACTTTAAGTAATTAAAATTGCTCTAGGATTCCTACACTAGCACTGACTGGCCTTTCAAAATTCTCTTCTTGCTCATTGTATATTTTATATATATATATATATATATATATATATATATATATATATATATATATATATAAAATCTCATCTAAGGCAGGAAACAAGGAATGGTGAATGAACGTTAAGGGCAAAAAGAGAGGGGTAAAGAGTCTGAGGCAAAAAGAAGAGGAAGAAAGAATCTGATGGGAGGAAAGGAAGAGGAGGAAAGGCTAAGGCTGCATCCCTTTTGCAGTTTATCCTGGATTCCACCCCCACCTTAGCCCCATTCAATGTATATGTGAAGCTTCTGGGCAAGATCATCCGGCAGTTTGGAATGAGGTGCCGTCAATATGCTGATGATACTGAGCTCTCTCTCTCTCCTTTTCATTGGACCCTGGCCCAGCAGTCTCTCAGCCCTCAAGCAGTATCTGATAGAGGTGTGAACCAGGGGCCCATGTCATTTTTGTTTTCATTTTTTCATTTTCGTTATTTAGATTTTTCATCTCCATTTTCATAAATATCAAATTTTCATTTTCGTTTTTGCTCTCATTTTCATTTTCCTTTGGTTTCAATGGAAAACACATTTTCAGTGATAACATTTTTGTTTTTCACTATATTTGATTTATACATGGAGTGATTATACCTCTAATGGAAGGCATTACATGTACCAAATTCCCAAAAGATTGGATAAAGGAATCCAATTTTAGAAGCAGTTGGATTAATTTATTTTGAAAATATCTTCATATACATTCTTAGGTATAACTTCTTTGCCTCAAGGGTAATGTGGACGAAACTTTTCAAGTTTATACCCCATCCTGTGTTTACTATCTCTACCAACTTTCAGAAGGATTGAATAAAGCGTCCTGATGGTATAAGCAATTAACTTATAAATGTATGTCTGACTATAACATCTTTGTAGTCCAACCAGTGTACATGACATTTGTTAGAGATCTATATCACACTTTCAAGATTATCTATGCCAAATATCAAAAAGATGTGATAAAGTGTCCCAATTTTATATGCCTGCACAGCATATGCAGAGAATGAGCATATGCCAGGGATTCTTTTACATGTCACTGTGGTATAA
>QEPC01008879.1:557881-594514 GCA_003113815.1 Sphenodon punctatus | reverse complement strand
CACAACATTCAATTGCTTCTATAATCTGTTCCCTTTATTGAATCATTTTAAATATTGGTACACATAATGCCCTCCGTTGGGGGTATAAGCATCCCAAATATCATTACAAGTGAATAAGAAATAAAAAATGTTATAGCCAGAAATATGTTTTTCAGTGTTTTCCCTTTATTCAAAAACAGAATGTCATTTTCATTTCTCTTTTCATTATTATTTTTGTCATTTTCGTTATTGAAATAACGATAATGAAAATGACATTTTTAATTATTGTTATTGTAATTAAAAAAATGACATGCACACCCAGAGAGGTAGGAGAATTGAAGCTGAATCCAGACAAGACTGATGTTGCTGAGCCTTCCTATCGTTGATGATGAAGTTTGGTTTCCCCTAGTCACTCAGGTTTGGACCCTGGATTCTCATGGGGGCTCAGTTTGCCCCCACCCTCCTGTCATTTCGACGTTTGTGTAAGACCCGGCTGTTCCGCCAGGCTTTTGGCAAGGGGTACGGGAAGGGGTGGGAAGGGTTTGAGAGGGAGGGTGAGTTTTATGATTTGTTTTAAAATTTGTTTATTTGTTTTTAAATATTTTATTGTTAAATCTTTTGTGTTGTTTGCCGCCCCGAGCTGCCTTTGGGCAGGAGGGGCAGGATATAAGTTTTAAATAAATAAATAAAAATTTTAAAATGTTGCAGTGGTGACTACAGGTATTTTCAGACATGATGGGGCCGATTGGCCCCGGCACGGAAACACTCCTTTGATTGCCTTCCAGGGCCACCGCATCACGGGTCAACAGATGTGGTGGCCGATCCCAGCAGGGAATCCAGGGAAGGGGCGGGGCGGGGCTGCATGGCGCAATGTGTGGCCGCACAGCCCCGCCCCCCCACATTGCCCCGGCTGCCCGCCTTCCAGGAGACGGGCGGGCGCCATGACCAATGCGGCCGGAGCACCCAGCCACCACCCCCGGCATTGACCATGGCCCGGAATCCCGCCACGGATTCCAGGCCATGGTCAGGGGACAGACGTTACTGTCCCCTTCATCATGGGGGGAAATCTTATTCACCACACAATTGGGGATGGTCTGGGCAGGACCTCCAATCGCGTGGTGAATCTTATTGCCTCCCGTGATTCACGGGTGTGAACATCTGGGGGGGGAACTTCCGTTCCCCCCATCAGACGTTACGGGATCACTTTCACCATGTGCAGATTCACTGTGGTTGACTGTGATCAACATCTGGGGGGGGAACTTCTGTTCCCCCCATAAGACGTTACGGGATCACTTTCACCATGTGCAGATTCACTGTGGTTGACTGTGATCTCGTAACATCTGAAAATACCCTATGAGTGTCTTTCACCATCTACTGAGAATGCCATTTTTGTTGGCTCAGTCCTAGCAACCATCCATCATTCATGCCTTTGTACCCTTGAGGCTTGACTGCTGCAATCCGCTGTACATGGGGCTGCCCTTGAACAGTGTTTAAAGGCTGTAGTGGTGCAGTATCCAGCTGCTCGCCTCCTGATGGGGATGTGTCACCAGGAGCACATTGCACCAATGCAAGAGAGTCTGCATCTATAGCCATCCAGGCCCAATTCAATGGACTGGTTTTGCCTACGAGTCTCTATAGTTTTCTTGCAACATTTGTAGAATTGAAATTAAATTCTTCACCATCTAAAGACTGAAAATTATTTAAATGTTGACACAAATCTAAAAATCTGATTTTTTAAAATGCAAAAATAAAAAATGTAATATTTTGGATTTGTTTTTTTGTTTTTTTTAAAAAACTTCTTCAGATATTTAAAATTTCTCCTCCAAAATAGTTCACCAAAGATATAAACTTATTTTTGTTTCCAATTCTTTTCCCCTTGCTGTTGTAACAAAATCCTAAACATATTTCACATTATTTTTCAGGATTGTTTTGCACTTAGCAAAAGGTTTTCACTATTTTTGTGATTATTGTGGTGATTCTTTTACACACACAAAAATTTGCATAGGGAGATGTTTTCTTTAAATAGAAAATTCTAAAAGCACAAACAATAGCAAAGGAGTTCATGGGCAACTGAAGTTTCATCTCATAATGCAATATTGGCTAGATTTCAAATTGTTAATCTCTCTTGAAAAAGTATATGTTCCAGAGTGATGGATTCATCTGAACTCAAGTACAAAAAAACAGGTTAGAGAAATCATTTTTTTTTAAAAATGGAAGTTCCAGTTTTTGCAGCATATTATACAACCACTACATATCTTCAAAATGAACCCAATATTTCATACACAAATATTCCAATAATAACATAAGAATGTAAGAAGTGCTATACGGGGTCAGACCAATGGTCCATCGAGCCCAGCATCCTTTCTCCGACAGTGGCAACTCTTGGTCACTTCAAAAAAGTCCTCAAAAGGTCATAACGGCGTGATCCATTCCCTGCTGTTCTCCTACCTCCCAAAAGTCAGATGTTACATCCCCACAACCTACTTGACTAATAGACATTAATGGACCTATCCTCCAAGAACTTATCCAATTCTTTTTTAAACCCAGCTGTGCTATCAGCCTTGACCTCTGGCAATATGTTCCACAAGTTATTTGTGCACTGCATGAAAAAACAAACAAACACTTTCTTTTATTTAAATCTGCTGCCAGTTAGTTTCATGGAGTGTCTGCTAGTTTTAGTACTGTTGGAGAGGATAAATAACAATTCCCCATTTAATTGTTCCACACCCTTCATTAATTTATAAACTTCTTTCATATCCTGTCTGTCATCTCTTCTCTAAACTGAAAAAGCCTTAACAGGGTAAGTCCTTAGAAGATAGCTCCAGAAACAGCTATTAGTCAAGGTGGTCAGTGAAAGAGACCTCTGATTCCCAGGGGCTAAAAGTGAACATTAGGGAAAGGATCATTCTATTTATGATTAGATTGTGCTCTTCTCTGGAGCACTAAAACTGACAGAGTGCTGAACTAGATGAACAATGGGTTTGAGCTAGTATGGCACTTCTTATGTTCTTAGATACACTTTCACACCTCTCACACCCTTCTTATTTATTTATTTATTTAAATTTATATCCCACCCATCTTGCAAAAAAGCAGGCTCACGGTGGGTTACAATAATCTAGAAACCAATACACGCATAATGTAGTAATAGGGGAAAAAAAGAGCAAACATTTAAAATACACCCATGAGAAGTCTATAAAATAACTTTCATGAGAGATTTGTCATGGAGCAATACTTCTTCATCAATTTCTGTGATTGCACTGGATTAATCCATGGATAATAAGCAATGTGTTATCTAAAAATTACATAAGTGAATACAAAATGTGAATAATCATGCCAGCTTTTCAGCATCAGTACTCAGTATTTTCTCTTTACTTTACACTATCTCTCAGAGAGATGTCTTTCAGAATCCCCTTCTATGATACTGCCTCTAATTTAGGATTACTCTTGAGAGAACACCCTCAGATGATACCAGCTCTAGCCCTAATGGCCTCTCCTTCAGGTCGGTACCTATCCCTGTTCAACCAGAAGCCTCTCTAAATGAAAATGCTTTACACTGTTTCCAGAATACTCACAGTTTTATGTTCTGGTGAAGGGGAAGGAAAATTCTACAACTGGGGAACTGTCACCAAGAACAGTTCTGTCTGCACTTGCAACTTCACCGTCCAAAGTTGGTGTCACAAGGGCATGCCCAGAAGACCACTTCTGGTTGACAAAAGGGAGCACAATGGGATATGGGGCAGGGAAGGAGGTGGTCGCTAAGGTATGTTGGTCCCAAGACATGGAGCACCCACTCATGGCCACGCGTGGAGCAATGCTGGGAAATCCAGTGTGCTTCATGCAGGGCCAGTCAAATGTATGGTGGCCGCATTTGTAGTTGGGGTAGCCACGCATGGAGCAACCCATTTGAAGCGCTACCCACTCAATCCACCTGCGTGGGTACTCCACGGCAGTGCCACTCAGAGGTCACCCTCACCTCCATTGCCTTGCTCATTTGAAAACACCCATTTACATTTCCTATGCTAGACAGCCATGCATGGCAATGTTAAACTAAAGATCCCATTACCATTACATTTTACAGGTAAAAGACATTTTTATTTTAAAAAAACCTTAATTTCTCATGGGGCTTTCTCAAATCCAGTCAAACTACCTCAGATTTGGACACAAATGAATTGCAGTGAGTGCATGTTTTCCATTTTAAGAAACATCCATCTAACTTTTTATCTGAAAAACTGGTACATTCAGGTCCTAACTGATATATTGTATTTGACATCAGTCTTGCCAAATGAAGGCCTTAATTTCTATCTAGTCTAAGATTCTGCAATTTTATAAAGTATAAATAATTTCCATAATATTTCACATGTGCTTTCATCCTGACTCCAAGGCCATTCCACCATTGTTTTTCCTCCAGTCTATGTGTGCGAGAAAGGAAAAGAAGAATGAAGTAGCACCAGTAGAAGCAGCTTCAGTATGTCCACTTTTCACTCTTCGAAAGAATGCATTTTATATGCTTGAGATCAAATAAACGCATCTGTAAATGATACTCCAGTTCTCTTGAGGGAAACTAGTTCATTGGTTTTATTACCTCAGCTCCTTGTGCCTGCCTGCAAAATAAAATAAACACATAGTTTGCCAGAATGAAACATCAAAATCAAGAGAGCTCAGTTTGGCCTGGAATGTTATAGGTTCAATTCCCAACCCAAGATGGGCTCCTGCCCAATGTTGATAGGGAATTTTCCAGTCTGAGGTGATGTAGAAGTAAAATCGGCACACTGCTGCACGAGAGCTATGCCTGTTTGTCATTGCGGCACATGTTGCACATCTGTGAAAAGAGTAGTAAACAACAATTTTGCCTGGGTAGTAGTATTATTCTTTCATCAATATTGCCTTATCCTTGTATTGCCTACCTTTGCATTATGTGGTGCAGTGTATAGCACTTTCCTGAAGAGATTATCTATACTCTTATTTGGGGCAATGTAAGAATCTATAAAGAATATCAAGTGAAATGTAAAGACTCACCCACATCTTAAGTCATGGCAGCATGTATGGCAAAGGTTGTTTCCATGCATAGCTCATTCCCAAACTAAGAGAGATCAGTTCCCGGTGCTTATAAATCCATTCGCGAATACAGTATGTTTACTCAAATAGTTAAATACTGTATAAATTAATTTACCTGTTTAATATTTTTTGTGGGATCCAGAGAAGCAGCTTCATCCTTTTCAGGTGCCGTTACTGTATATCGTTCAATATGTTGTTAAATGTAGCCGTAGCAGCTAGGAGGATGAAGCTGCTGTGATTCTTGGGATCACACAGAAGGGAAACCCCTCCCTCATGAGGCATGGCCTGATATGGCAGAGTGGGACCAAGGTCAGTGCCACAAAGGTACACAGCAAGGAAGGCCCGTTCTCACTGCCCCTTCCACCCCAAAGGAAGCTCTAGCTATGGGGAGGGAGAGAGGGAGACTCCACCTGTGCTGGCTGCAGTGAGTTTGTTACAGACAACTTGACTTGAATTGCCTCTTGTAGACAGTTCAACACTGTTAAAAATATGCTATCTGTCTATGTTATGGTCCTGCTGCATCCCCAGGTTATGATAAAATATGATAAACTAACATAATGAGGAAGGAAGGAACTTAGTATAGAAAAATAGGTCTTGGAAATAACAGGCCATCTTAATAACAGGCCACCTTGATAGACAAAGTCTTAAGTCATGAAATAACATTTTAATATCCGTCTTAAATGTAGTCCACCACACCCAGGGCCTGCAAATGCTGCTGTGAAGCTTATTGGTTTAATTTCCACAGCCATAAGGAGTAGTTTCACAATCAATTCTTGATATCCTAAGTTTTACAAGCATTCTCTGACAGCAGACTTGCAATCATTGGAGAACCGGTAATGCAGCACTGAGCATGAAGCGGAAAGAACATTGAAACAATGTGCTACATGATTGAGTGGAAAATGCGGTCTGGCTGGTGGGTTGCGAAGCATCCGAAGTCAATACTCTGTTTAATCCTTCATCTCTTTCTGCAGTATTAGGAAGTAGAGAAACGGACATAAAAAGCTTTCTGCTCTGGAATGGTTTTCATGTCCAGATTGGAAACTCGTTTTCATCTGATTTCCCTAGACTGTGTGAGGTAAGGCACATCAGTGTACACTTGTGCACCAGTTTGATATCGACTGTACATCTTTTTGGAAGATTCCAAGGAGACTAAACCATCAAGGGATGTCTCTAAACATTTTATAAGGTGGTACAATAGTTAAGTACTTTGAATATCAAGTCAATATTTGAAAAAAGGGCCACAGCTCCCACAGAACCAGTGCATCCATAAATTCTATCAGAAGCCACTTAGCAAATTATGTGTAAAGGGAGGAAAGATTATTTCAAATATTAGTGACCTCCCAGTCTTGATTACTGTAACATATTGTAGCTAGGAATGAAGCCACTAACCTAACATGATTCAAAGCACAGCAGCTTCTACAACACAGGCTGGTTAGAGTGTCTTTTCCTAGTGTTGTGTTCCCAGTTGATGAACACAACTCCCACTCCACGATAGATGCGACGGAGTTTTGGCGGCGTTCCCCCCCCCCGCTCTGGGAGGAGAAGGGGACGAGAATGAGTGAGAGCCGCTTTCAGTAGCATCGGGTAGATGGGGAGGGAGCAGTCGCCTGGCAATGGAGGGGGGCGCCCGGGACTCTCGCGAGAGCTGGGTCTCCCAGATGCCATTTTAGTTTTCCTTGCTCACCCCCCTCATTGCAGTTTGGGCGGCGAGCAAAGAAGGTTGCGCACCCACCCACCCGCCCCCTTTCTTTGCACCTCTCCAAGTTAGAACTGGTCGTCAATTCAGACTGGAAAGGAATTTTCCCCGAACCTAATTGGCATTTCAAAGGTAAGGTTTTTTTTGTCTTTCCCGGAGTGATACTGCTGATTCAGCCTAGGAGGTGATGGGGCAAATTTCCGGTGGTAGGTTGTAATTGTTGCACTCTTTGTGGTGGGTTGGTTCAAAGGTAATAGTTTAAAGGTTAACTTAGTTAGCATAGGATGGTTACAAATATCTCCTTAAGAGATGGTCAAGGCCATGCATAACCACACAGTGCGGCCCACTGTATGGTCAGCCCAAGGGTGAGAAACGAATGGCCAGACCTGCTGGGAGGACCATGTGCCAAGCCGTGGGTAATGGTGTTCTCACCCTTGTTTAACCCCAACAAAAGGGGTATAGGTCCGAGCAACCCGCTCTGGTCCAAGGAAACTCAGCCATCGGGACAGGGCGTAAGTTGCAAGTTGGGGAAGTTAGGCCACAGGAAGTTTCCCTTAGAGTTTAACTGAGGACGTAAGGCGGAGGGCTTGAGGACCAGGAGAAGTGCCGGTATGGACAGTAACCTCCTGTGGCAGGGCGGCGGGGGGGAAGTTAAGAGAAGGTAGGACCCTAGTTCAAAGGGGGAAGCGGGACGTTTGCCCCTTCCTCCTTTTATGGTTTATAAACAGTTAATAAAGAGTGCGGCCATTCAATCCCAAGAAATGTATCCTCGTCTTCTTCTGGGGTGCGCCGACAAAGCTAAAGTGAAGATTTAAAGCTCGCTATATAACAGGCTGAAGTGACCTAACAGATCAAGTTGCATGATAACTTCTCACAATAGTTATGTTCCACAAAAAATAGTGCTTATCTGTCATGTCAACTAGTCCATAAACCTGTAAATCATCTCCTGGAAAAGATCAGAATGACCAAGCACCTCAGGGCTTTCAGACCAAGATACAAAATACACTGCTTTGACTTATAAAATAGTCAAAACCCTAAACAACCAAGCACACAACAACAATAAAAAACCCACTTACCTGGATGTAGCAATAAAATATCAGAACTTCTGACACACTCTCTGTGACCAGATTTTTAAAAGCACTCACTGCTGAACGAACTCTATTCCCCATGGAAACAGATAGCAGGAATGCCTAGTACTCCATGCATGATTCTGTGAGGTGCATAGATGCCATGGTCTTTAGCACTGTATAAATATCACAATAGAAAGTTTTTGCGGGGCTAAATGCTGATCAGTATCAAATAAAGGACATTACTTATGTGTTTGTGCTCATTGCTCCAGGATGCTGCCCATTCTAATAGACTCAGTTACCTAGACTCTCAGGTGAAGAGACTGATGGGTTCAGGTCTCCGTAGGTCAGCTGGCCAGGAAGTCTTGCACATATAAAGCTGAGGAGGAAACCTAATCAGAAAGAACACCAATCATTGATGAATGTATCTTCCATGAATTTCTTTGACTCTCATATTTTTGGCTTTCACAACATTGTGTTTTGTATGCAAAATACTTCCTTTTTGTTTCTAAACCTGCTGACAAATCATTTTCATGCTACCATGGAGTTCTTGACTTTAGTATCTGAATAGCCTCAATTTAGCCTCCAGGACATATGTTTTTCAGACCATGGAAGCACACAGTATCCTACCATAAATCATATGGAATATATCATACAAGGCTCCATGGAGTCCATAATGCAAGGTTTTCCCCTCATCAGCTACCAGCTACAGTATATTAATACATTTTAGTACACAGAGTAAAGAATAACATTGTACTGAATGTGTTTTTCAGGGAAATTTAAAATAGCAAAATGTAATCACCCCAAACTGGATTTTCACCAAGAGAGTAGGGCTAGCAGAGTAACCTTTACAAAAGGCCTCTGAACAACACTGGTACACTTAAATTTGAATTATTTCAGAAGGAAAAGTTTCTATTACTGGCATTTACTGGTCACCTTCCCTATAGAGGGATATAGGTGTACAGGAAAAAGACATAGAGGAGGGAAACAATGATGATCAAGAGCACTGCATTGCTTCCACATATGTAACCCTTGTGCCAATGATGCCGGTAGCAAAAAGGGCTGGGTTGCCCTTCTAGGGGGTTTGCACACCTCATTCTCTGACTTGAGACCCCACCCAGAAACCCAGGACACTAAATTTCCACTGGGCAGCTTTGCAGGCTGTCACTTCAAGGACAGCCAACTAGGTTATGAACCAATTAGCTTTATTAAAAAGTAAGAACTAAAGAGATATTAACACAAAGGAGCATCTGGTACCAACAAACTAAGCCATGCGTAAGTCCCACCCTCAGAGCAAGAGTCTGGGGTCCCAGCAAGAGTCACAGTTCTGGGTTCCCAAACCCCTTCACCCCATTTACAATTCCTTGGAGAATGTTCAGTCCTCAGGGCCCCGGTTGTCTCTTCCTTGGCCTCAACCTACTCCAGGGAGGCCGTCCCTTGAAGGTTGCCGCTACTCTCCATCACTAGCATCCCCAGGCACACCTCACCAGTCTTCACCTCAACCTTAGGGAGGCCATCCCTCAAAGGCTGCTGCTGCTCTTGTAACTATTCTCAGGAGATCCTGGGAGCCCACCTCTAGTCCTGACGCAGTAAGTGATTTCATTAAGGGGCTGAATCAGAGGGGTTTAGCAGGTTCAGTCATCCCACACTGGCTGCTCTCTTTGGTGCTGTCAGGTCGAAGCATCCCACGCTGGTTGATCTCTCTGGTGCTCTCCTCTGGTGACCCTGGGAGTCTCTTGACCCCAGAAAATGATTTCACCTCTGGCAGGGATTACAGAAACTCTCTGGTAGGGCTGAAACTCGATCTCGAGTTTTCTTAGTTATTGTTGAGAATAACAGTTCTCAACACATTTTAAGCAAGAAACAATAATTGAGAACAATGCTGATTCCTGACTTTTCTCAGTCAAGATTTTTTTTTTAAAAAAATATCATTTACCGTTACCATTTACCACAATTTACCATTTACCATACACTGATTTACCATGTGCCACTTACCGTGTACTGCATTCATTTTGGTAATGTGTGTGTGCAAAGTGTCATTTTGCATTTTGCGCATGCACATTACTGGGATGAATGCAATACATGGTAAGCTAAATGGTAAATAGGTATGCCATAAACAGTAAACTGTAACAGTAAACCGTAAATGGTATTTCAAGAAAAATTTCTCAACCAAGATCTCGGTCTGTTATCGAGACTGTACCAAGATCTTGGTGACACTTCTTGATTCTCATGTTATTTTCACAAGAAAAAAATTGTTTCTTGTTTCAGCCCTACTCCCTGGGAACTAGCTGAGCTGAGACTCTCCACTATCAGCACTCCAGGAATCTTCTGATCCTCCCAAGGAAGGGATACTCCTTCAACACTTCCAGAGTATCTAGACTCTTTGCCTTAGCTCACTTTCATCTGTGCAGAGGTGGAAGGGGGAAGGGGGGGACAATTCCAACAGCTTTCCAGGGTATAGTAATTGCCACACAAACCTATTCCAGTGGGACTGATCTCAGGCCCCACAGATCCCGCATGCACGCTCGCATGCCTGCAATTTCCATGCAGCACAATGTGCCTGCAATGGAGATCCGCACAGTTTGTTCACCAGATCCATGGGGCTTGGGATTGGCCCGAGTCTTGCTAGGTCCACTGCTGTTGTATGGGTCACTTTTGCACCTGAGGAACTAAATTTCTAGTATCCAGGGACTGCAGATAGTCCTTTACTTGTTCCCCAGTCACCTCCCATCATACATCTGTGACACATGCATACAAATTAGGCATGCATGTAAATGATGTACACCCACTGAGTACATTGTTCCTCTTTCAATGGACTGTTTAGGAGCACCTGCAAATGAGCCATACCCACTGAGTACATTGCTTCCCCTTTCGATGGGCAGTTTAGGAGCAGCTGCAAATGAGGCACATCCAAAGAATACATTGCTTTTAGAGGTGTGCACCAGGGGCCCATGTCATTTTAGTTTTCATTTTTTGTGTTTGTTATTTAAATCTGTCATTTTCATTTTCATAAATATCAAATTGTCATTTTCGTTTTTGCTTTCATTTTCATTTTCTATTGGTTTTAATGGAAAACACATTGTCAGCTATAACATTGCTGACACTTGGAGTGGATATACCTCCAATGGAAGGCATTATGTGTAACCAAATATCCTCATTCTGTGATGTGACCATCCCAACATCTCTCCCCCACTTGTTACTGGGAAGTCAGAAGCATCTGTTTAGAAAAGAGCCACTAGAGATTCTCTTATGTCCTCTGTCACAGTGCTGCAGGATGTGATTGTGATGATAATTGGCCAGCCTGGATGTGTAAACTATGTCTTATGATTTCTGGGATGCTATCCCAAAAGTCCCAGTTATGGCCCTTCTATGCCTGCCTCAGGGCTGCCCCCTAGGCCCACCTCAAAGCCACTAATGATTGGTCCTGTAAAGCTGGAAGCATGCAGTAATTGGCCAGTGAATGTGTCTATCAGTCTTTTGGGTTGCTCCATATCCTCTCTCCTATAGCCTCTCTCCCCCTGCCATGCCAGGTGCCTGCCTCTGACAGGCCCTGTATGTGCTGCTATTTATCTGAATAATGGTTTTCAAGGTGACAGTTTCAATTGCTTATAAAATTGGGTCCTTTTATCAAAGTGTCCTGTAGTTTGTCAGAGGTGACAGAGAAGGTATGTGATACATTCCTTCCAAATGTCTTATAAACAGGATGGAATATAAAAATGTCACAGCTGCAAATGTATATTCAAGTTAATGTTTTATACCATCAGGACCCTTTATCTAATCTTTCTGTAAATTGGGAGGAGTGTTAAGCGTATGGAGGGACATAATATTCACTAGGGGTGGGAATTCCGGTTCTCCCGAGAACCGATATTGCTGGTATTTCGGTGTATCGGAAAAATCCGATAAATCCATTATTACCTGTACTGGCATACTGGATCTTTAACATTGGGCACTTTCCCCTTTTTTTTACATTGCGGCCATTGAGATAAACTGCTGCAATGTAAAAAAAAACCAGTAAAATGCCCAATGTTAAAGATCCGGTATGCCAATACCGGTTAATTCGGCACCGGGGAGATCCGATACTGGTAAATCTGGTATCCGGTATTCTCCCCAGTGTCCCACCCCTAAAGATCTCATGCAAATTGGATGGAAGATAAAAACGTTGTAGCCATGAATGTGTATGAAGCATTTCTTAAAATCACAACATTCAATTGTTTCTAAAATCAGTTTCCTTTATCTAATCATTTCGAAAGATGGTACACATAATGCCCTCTGGTAGGAGTACAATCTCTCCAAATTTCATCAGAATTGAATAAGAAACATAAAAGTTATAGCCAGAAATACATTTTTCCATTTATTCCCTTTATTTCAAAAACAAAATTTCATTTTCATTTCTATTGTCATAATTATTATTTGACATTTTCAATAACGCAATAACAATAATGAAAACAACAATTTTCATTATCATTATTATAATAACAAAAACATGCACACCCCTTGCTTCCCCTTTCAATGCACTGTTTTAGGTGTGTCTGCAAATGTCATATACCCATCGCTTCATCCATTAATTGGCTACCTAACACCCTGGGGCTACACATACAAGGAAAGGGGTAAAAAGATCAGGCTTCTTTGGCTTTGGAAAGAGAAGAGATGGGATATATGATAGAGGTTTATAAAATTATGAGTAGTGTGGAAACAATAAGTAGGAAGCTCTTTCTTATAAATACTTGAACTAGGAGACACCTGATTAAATTAACAGGCAGCAGACTTAAACAAAGGAATGCACTCTTTAAAGCTGTGCACATCTAACGTGTAGAATTTAAGTGATTTTGTGAAAGCCAGTAGTATCCCTGGGTTCAAAAATGATTAAATAAGTTCACAGAGGATAGGTTATCAATAGATATTAGACAAGTTGGTCAGGGGAAGAAACATCTGACCTCTGGAACTTGGGAGTGACTGACAAGAGAGTATATCATTCCATCTACCCCCAGTTTTTGTAGACTTTCTCTGAAGCATCCAGTGCTGGTCACTGTTGTAGACAGGATATTGGGTTAATTCTTAGAACTGTAGGGCTGGCCCTTTAATGTTAGTATATCCAGGGTACCCTTGTATTTATTGCATCCAGTTTTCTCTGGAAAATAGAATACATTTTTGCCTTATTTAGTGACAGTTATAAACTTGGACTATAAATCCAAGCTTGGGTAGTTGCTAGAATCTCATGGCATGAAGCACAAGCCAGACATCCATATACAAACATCATTAGCATGCCTCATGAATTATGTTTTGGACAGTCTGATTTTTTAATATTGTTTGAAAGCATTGACAAAAACACAAAATAAAGCCTCAAAATGTTAGGAAATTGAGCCAGACCCAGTGGAATTCATGAAGTACAAGTGTTACTTGACCAGTCAAGTTTTGCAGGGAAATATTGGCTTTGAAAGAAAAACAAATCAAATTTGCTTTAAGGTTTCCCACAGATCTGAAGGTAAACTTCTGACAAAATCCTTGTACTATTCATTATTATTTATTTTCAAGTACCCCAAACTGAGCTAGGCGTTTCATGGACACAAATAAAGAGACTGTCGCTGCCCTGAGGAACATACATTCTAAATAAGACAAGAATCAAGCAAGAGGGTCAGCCTTAAAAGACTGGAAAGGGAAAAGGGCAAGAGGAAGGAGAAAGGTTACAATAATATCAAGTAGTTGTAGAGTAGAGAACATTCTTATCTTAATAAATAATGCATTTTGGAGGCTCTTACAGTCTCTTTGGCCATAGCGCTACTGAAGAGGATGCAAAGCTTTATAGCTTGATACTAACCAGCATCTAAGGTTTTCTTTGCTGCGCTCATAGTGTCTGCTAAGTCCCGTCTGGCTGTGCTTTTCCAGGTGGTGAGGGGGCTGGTCAGTCTGGCCTTCCTCCGCCTGGATTTGGGTGTCATGAAATGCCAACTGTGATTTGTTTGTGGACTTTTTTGCTGAGAAAATCGCTCAAATCCACCATAGTTTTGACGCAACTTTTTTAGCAGTAAGTGAGACAAAGGGAGTTGCCCCTTCTTGTCCTGTTTTGTGGGATGAATTTCAGGATGTGTCACCCTCAGATGCGGGGGATGCTCTTGGGACTATCCAAGCCACTTATTGTGAATTAGATCCATGCTTGTCCTTGCTGGTTAAGCCTAGCCGGGAGACAGTAGGGCCGTTGCCGGCTGGGAAAGTCAACACCTCCCTTGGGGAGGGCAGGGTGCGGGACTGTCTCAAGGAGGCTGTGGTGCGGCCCCTGCTCAAGAAACCATCATTAGACATTGGCGTCCTGGCCAGCTACTGGATGGTCTCTAACCTTCCCTTTTTAGGGAAGGTTATTGAACTGGTGGTGACTCGACAGCTTCAGGGGAATCTGGACTGGGTCAATTTTCTAGATCCCTCACAGTCTGGCTTTCATCCAGGTTATGGCATGAAGACTGTGCTTGTGGCCTTGGTCAATGACCTCTCCCATGAGCTAGACCAGGGTCGTTCGACCCTGTTGATTCTGTTAGATCTCTCGGCTGCATTTGATACCATTGATCATGAGTTGTTGGTGACTTGGCTACAGGACTGGGCAGAGATTAGAGGAACCATTCTTGAATGGTTCCACTCTTTCCTGGCTGGGATAACCCAACGTGTGGTGCTGGGTGATTTTTCATCTTCTCCCCGGGGCTTCATGTGTGGGGTCCCACAGGGTTCCATCTTATTCCCTCTCTTGTTCAATGTGTATATGCAGCCTTTGAGGGAGGTTGTCAGAGAGTTTGGTGTAAGGTGTCAAGCTGGTGTAAGGCTGATGATACCCAGCTATATCTCTTGCTTTCATCTGACCCAGGTCCAGCAGTCTCAGGGCTTACCCCGTGTTTGTCAGCTGTGGGGGATTAGATGAGGGTGAGCCGCCTGAGGTTAAATCCTGACAAGACTGAGGTGATGATTGTGGGGAAGGCCAGGCGAGTGATGGCCCCCATCATTGATGGGGTTCATCCTCCCATGGTATCTCAGGTCTGGGGGTACTCCTGGATCCGCAGTTCCACCTGAATGTCCAGGTGGTAGCTGTGGTGAAGGGGGCATTCTGCCAGTTACATCTGGTACGTCAGCTTAGGCCATATGTCTCGGACTCGGATCTGGCCACAATCATCCGTGCTTTTATTACCTTGAGACTGGACTACAGTAATGCACTCTACGTGGGGCTACCGTTGGTTCTGGCTCAAAGATTGCAGCTGATGCAGAATGTGGTGGCCTGTCTCCTGAAAGGGACGGGCCGACACAAGCACATTACACTAGTGCTTCTCTCTCTGCACTGGCTGTCGATAGTCTTCTGGGCCCAATTCATCTGGTGTTCAATTTTGCAGGGAACAGTTTGGGAGTGCTATTTGTATACCATGTGCATACCTGTATGGCGGCCTCCCTACATGCTCTAGCAGATATGGTGCCGGGGGTGGTGTTGCAGTACCCAAAGATGGTAGTCTTGGGGGACTTCAACATCCACGCTGACACCAATCTTAGGGGTGCAGAGCATGAGTTCACGGCCACCATGGAAACCATGGGCCTGTCCCAGATGGTCAGCGGCCCAAAGCACCAGCGGGGACATCCCTTAGACCTTGTGTTTTGCACTGGCCTTGAGGTGGGGGGTCCGTTGGTGGGGGAGATATCAGCTGTGCCCTTGTCATGGACGGACCATTACCTCCTGCAGGCCTCTCTCCTGGTTCACGTCTACCCCCTGATGGGTGTGGAACCAATTCGAATGGTCCGCCCTTGTAGAACTCTGATGAAACTGGAAGAGTTCCAGGAGGGTTTGGAGGATATACCCTCTAATCTGGATGACCGTCCCATCGTTGACCTCATCAGGCTGTGGAACATCTTGCTGTAGGAGTCCATTGATTGGACAGTTCCGAGGCGTCCACTTCCCAGGTGGTAGCAAAGTAGGCCTCCCTGGTTTTTGGAGGGGGTGCGGGTGCTGAAGCAGGAGGGGAGGTGGTTGGAGCGATGGTGGCACTGCTCATGTGCTGAAGCCAACAGGTTGCGGCAAAGAGCGAGTTTACGAGCCTATGCCATGGCTATGCAGGCAGCAAAGAAGGAGTTCTTTGCTACCCTCATAACATCCACTAAATCCCATCCAGTGGAGCTGTTCTGGGTGATGCGGGGGGTGGTCAGTCAGGCCTCCCTCCACCTTGGAGTGGAGTCATCTGGTGCCCACTGTGACTTGTTTGTGGATTATTTTGCAGATAAAATAGCTCAGATTCACCATGGTTTTGATGCTGCACTTCCTACAGTGGGGCAATTAGAGGTTATGGAAGCCCCTCCTTGTCCATGTTTGTGGGATCAGTTTCAGTCGGTGACCCCCACCAATACAGAGGATGTTCTTGGGGCTACCTGTTGTGAACTGGACCCTTGCCCATCCTGGCTGGTTAAGGCCTGCTGGGAGATGATGGGGCCATTGCTGGTGGGGGTGGTCAGTTCCTCCCTTAGGAAGGGCAGGGTGCAGAGCTGCCTTAAAGAGGCAGTGGTGCACCCCCTGCTCAATAAACCATCACTTGACATGTTATCAGCCAGTCTCTAACCTTCACTTTTTAGGGAAGGTTATTGAACTGGTGGTGGCCCGGCAGTTGCAGGAACATAGGGATCATGTCAGTTTTCTTGATCCCTTGCAGTCAGGATTTCGCCCATCTTATGGCACTGACTGGTTCCGCTCCTTCCTGGTCAGAAGACCTCAGTGAGTGGTGCTCAGAGATCATTTTTCATCATACCAAGACCTCTCCTGTGGAGTCCCGCAGGGTTCTGTTTTGTCCCCTCTCCTGTTCAATGTGTATATGCAGCCACTCAGCGAGGTGGTCAGGAAGTTTGGCATGCGGTGTCATCAATATGCTGATGACACCCAGATTTACCTCTCCTTTTCATCAGACCCAGTGCTTACCGGGTGTCTGGCAACTGTGGGGAATTGGATGAGGGCGAATTGACTGAAGCTGAATCCTGATAAGACAGAGGTGATGCTGGTGTGTAAGGTGATGGCCCCATCATTGATGGGGTCTGCCCTCTGCTGGTTCCCCAGGTACGGAGTCTGGATGCTCAGGTGGAATCTGCGGCAAGGAGTGCCTTTCACCAATTACATCTGGTGCATCAGCTTCGGCCGTATGTCTCAGACTCTGACCTGGCCACTGTCATCCATGCTTTCATCTCCTCTAGGCTTGACTACTGTAATGCGCTCTATGTGGGGCAACCCATGGTGATGTTTCGGAGACTGAAGCTGGTGCAGAACGCCGAGGCCTGTTTCCTGGTGGGACTGGGCCACCGGGAACATATTACACCAGTTCTTTGTTCTCTACACTGGCTGCCTATAGTCTTCCGGGCCTAATTCAAGGTGTTGGTACTTGCCTATAAAGCCCTAAATGGTCTTGACCTGACCTATCTGTGGGACAGCCTCACACCCTAGGTCCTGGATTGGCCCCTGAGGTCATCGGAGGGGTGTTCTCCTCGTGGTCCCCCTAGTCACAATGAGGAGGGCTTTCTCGGTGACTGCTCCACAGTTGTGGAATTCCGTGCAGGTGGAGGCCCATTTGGCCTCAGATCTCCCCTCATTTCAATGCCGTTGTAAGACATGGCTGTTCGATGGGGAGGGTGGGGGTAATGGGTTAGGGTGCTTGGTGGTTAGGGATATTTTTTCATTCCTCCCAGTTGTGTTTGTTTAAAAGTTGTTTTTATTGTTATTATTGTAAGCTGCCCAGAGCTGCCTGTGGCAGGATGGGGAGGATAGAAATTTTTTAAAATAAAAAGTGTTGGTGTTGACCTTTAAAGCCCAAAACGGCCTGGGACCCACCTACTTGCAGGACCGCCTCATACTCCGGATCCTGGATCGGTCCCTGGGGACATTTGGGAGTGCCCTCCTCAAGATCCCCCAGGTTTCTCAGGTGTCAACCATGAGGAGGGCATTTTCTGTGACTGCACCGCAGCTGTGGAACTCCCTTCTGTTGCAGGTCTGCTTGACCGCCAACCTCCCCTTTTTCCCTAGACAATAGGGATAGGCGAACGCGGTTCATTAGTTCAGAATTCAGCCCAAACTCGGCCTGTTCGGACGACCAAATCCGAACCTGAATCTGAACACGAACTGGCCGAACTGAACTCGATTCCGAACATCGAAATGACCGAACAGTTCGGTCAGTTCGGATCACATTCGGGTGAGTTTGGGTGGCAAAAAAGGTACACTGGAAGGTCGAACGTGACAGGGAGGGGTAGTACTAGTCACTGAGGAGCAGACTTCCAGGCAACAGGGGTGGAGAGGCTTGCAAGAAATGAAACTATCTGCTTCCCCCCTTCCCAACACCTTCTGAGCTAGTCACTGTTCCTGAACAGCAGGCGTTGAGTACGATTATTAGATTGCCTTAAGTTTCATTTCAGTTTTATACTGAAATGAAACTTAAACCTTAAACTGAAACCTTGTGTTGTTTGTGATTCCTCCCCATCCCATATAGATATAGATATAGATACAGATATAGATATAGATATAGATACAGAGAGAAATAGGTTAGGGACAGTAGACAGTTGTAGGAGTTAGCTTAGTGATAGAGATAGCGTTAGTGATTTAGTTGTAGTGTTTGTAGGAGTAGGCCTGTGTACTTATTAGATAATCCATTTAGTTCATAGCATTTAGAATAGTTAATAGCAGTTAGATTTAGTGTAGATAGATAGATATAATATTAGATAAAAAAATTAAATTAAAAAACCCATATAAAAACAAAGAAAAAAACAAAACAAAACAAAACCATATAAAACCAAATAAAAAACCAAAACAACATATAAAAAACAACAAAAACACCCATTACAAAACATTTCCCGACGGTCGAACCCAAACCAAATGGCCGAACCAAACGGACGAACCCGAACCCGGCAAACTAACCGAACTGTCCGAAACGAACGGACGAACCGAACGCAGCCGAACCAAACAGCCAAACCCGAACCGCAATCTGTTCTCCCATCCCTATAAGACAATGTAAGACCTGGCTGTTCCACCGGGCCTTTACCGAGGGAGATGGGGTGGGTGGGTTGGGTTAGGCAGGGTTTGGGTTATTTAATTTGGGGATTTTAGGTTGTTTTAATGTATTTTATTCTGTTATATATTTTTAAATGTTGCTAGCCGCCCCGAGATACTTATAGGAGGAGGGGGGGCGGCATATAAATTTTAATAATAAACAAATAAATAAATAATTCAGCATATTTAAATATTAGGCAGTAACATAACCAGTATGGATGTATTTTACTGGAAAATATCTGTAACATGTTGGAGCAGAAATCACAGCAAATTCTGTTTCCATGATCTGGACTCTCTTCTTGTGTATACCCCATATGCACTCCCACCCCTAACTTCTATGTAGACGAGGTTCTTTAAAGGAGGTCATTCACACCTACCCCACATGGAGATTTAAAATCCGCATTCAGTCTGGCCACCCTCATGCCATCTGATCCTGGAGATAGGAAGGGAGTTATTGGCTTTTCCATCTTGTGATGTTGCATAAAAATCTTACAAGACAGGTTAGGTCCCATCTAAATTTAAACAAGCTTGAAAGGAAAAGGCCAATGGCCTAATGACGTTGTGCAGAGTTTAAAAGAGAAGACACTATAAATGGATTTATAACAAGGTGCTCCCTGAGAAGCTGAGTTAGGTTTAATTAAATGACTGTCTGTATTTTCTGGAAAGGAGTGAAAGAATTAGAAGTAAAATTGGTAAAGGTATTTGATTTGAACAGAGTGAATAAATGAGATTACACTAGTCCATAAACTCCATATTTCACACGTCACTAAAACCTTATAATTACCTTAATCCTATTTGTTGTCTCTAGCTGTAAGACTTCCATCTTGTTTATTAGCAAAATAGAAAATTACTGTACATGTGGAGAGCATGAACACTCCTCTGCCCACCTCCGACCCCCATCATTTTCACCTGAGCTGGCTGTTTGTTTAAAGGCACCCCCTCCCACCCCCAGGAATCTTTTGAACCCGCAAATTTCCCTCGCTTGTCTAAAAACACCCTGAGTCTTTAAGAGTGCTCTTTGCTACTTAGGGTGAGCATCCCATTGCTCTCTTCTGCTGGAGTAATAAATCAGTTTTATCTTCCCACCAATGATTAAGTGTTAGGGAGACAAAGTGTTAGAATGATATCTTTTTAGACCAACTGTTGGTGGTGGAAATAAGCAAGCTTTCTACTGCTTTCTACTTTCAATTTATGTTTCTACTGGCTATGCTACATGCCTGAGGAAGGACCCTGTGAGGCCCAAAAGCTTGCTCATTTTCACCAACAGCTCAATTGGTCCAATAAAAGATAGCATTAGAACCACTTTGTCTCTCTCATTTGGGACCAACATGGCAACCACGCTTTCTCTCTGGATTGTGTTAGGAGTTTACTTTTCCTTGCATTCATAGAATTAGGGCTCTACTTAGTGCCTGTACACTTTTATATGGTATCACAGCCACATAGAAACCGCTGTGATTAAATAGAGGAAAAATGTATGTCTAAGTAAAGGATCTTTCAGTCATAGATTTTTCATACTGCGTCCTATGCTTGCAACTCCCTCCCTGAGCACGTATGCTCTGCTTCTTCCTTTTCAACCTTTAAATACCTCTTTAAAACCTACCTCTTCCATCTGGCCTTCCCTAACGCCTCGCCTCCCATAAATTGCTCCTTTATGTTTCTCCTCATAGTTCAGGATTCCCCATCTCCCTTGTGACTAAGTTAAGCACGTGCACCTGCAACTTCTCAGTTTCATAAATGTATCTCTGTCCTTTCGTAGATGCTCCTTCCCTTGTCTCCCCTCTCCTTGTCCTTTCTAAATTGTAAGCCCTTTCAAGCAGGGAGCTGTCTCTAATTGTGACTGTTCAGTGCTAGGCACATTTCTGGTGCAATAACAATACCAATTATTATTATTAGTAGTAGTATTAGTATTAATACATATAGCATCAGAACAGGATGTTTATTAGGGGTGGGACACTGGGGAGAATACCGGATGTACCAGTATCGGATCTCCCTGGTATCCGATTTACTGGTATCGGCATACTGGATTTTTAACATTGGCCGTGGTACCGGATTTTTTTGCATTGCGACTATTGACTTCAATGGCCTCAATGTAAAAAATTGGATACCGCAGCCAATGTTAAAAATCTGGTATGCTGGTACAGGTAAATATTGGATTTATCGGATTAAGTCAATACACCCAAATACTGGCAATATCGGATCTCGGGAGAACTGAAATTCCCACCCCTAAATTTATAAATAGTAGGGGAGGGGCTATCGGTATTGGATTAATCTGATAATACCGATAATGGCAGGTATCTGATTAATCCAATAATACCGATACTTCTCGGTATCGGAATACCAGATTTTTAACAATACCAGCTTTACCAGATTTTTTACATCGCCTCCATTTAACAAACAGCCACAATGTAAAAAAACCAGTAAAATCAACAATGTTAAAAATCCGGTATTCCAATACTGATAAATCCGGTATCAGGAGATCAAAAACTGGTAAATCTGGTATCTGGTAATCGCCCTGGAGTCCCACCCCGAATAAATGGTCATGAAATGAGAAATCACAGCGAATTCTGTTTCCATTGGAAACAGTTCGTCTACCTTCACTCACACAATGTGGAAACTTACAAACTTTCCCACTGTTTTTGCTATTTGTCATTATTTTTCCTGAGTTGCACGGAGCTGCTACAGGGAAAATTCTCCACGGGCTGTGGAAACACAAAAGTGCCGGCTGAGTACTGTCATAAAAGTCCTGGAAAGTAATTATTAGGGGAGGGAAAACCGGTAAATCCGGAATCCGATAATGCCGGTACCGGGCGTACCGGCATTATCAGATTCGACCCGGTAAATCCGGTCCGGGTACCGGATTCCGGGTACCGGATTTTTTTACATTGCAGCCATTTAAAAATGGCTGCAATGTAAAAACTTAAAGCCCCACCAAAAAAGTTTAAAAAAACAAACCCTCCCCGAGTCCAGGCTGCGCGGGTGGAAGGGGGGACACCCCCCACCCACCCTGCCCAGCCTGGATTTTTGTTTAAAAAAAGACTCAGAGGCGAGCCCACCCCCCAGCACCAGCGGCCGCGGCGTCCCCGCAGCTGCCAGTAAGTATGACCTGATCCCTGGGGGGGTGGGGGGGGTGTTAAACACACACACACACCCCAGGGATCGGGTCATACTTACCGGCGGCTGCGGGGACGCCGCGGCCGCTGGTGCTGGGGGGTGGGCTCGCCTCTGAGTCTTTTTTTAAACAAAAATCCAGGCTGGGCAGGGTGGGTGGGGGGTGTCCCCCCTTCCACCCACGCAGCCTGGGAGGGGGAGGGGGAAGGAATTAATTTATTTCATTGATTTCAATGGGGACACAGTGCCCCACTGAAATCAATGAAATAAAACCAGTACCGGTATACCGGATTTAATCCGGGAATCCGGTTTTTAGAGAACCGGTAACCGGTAAATCCGGTAGCCGGTAATGGGCCCGGGGTCCCACCTCTAGTAATTATGAAAGATGACAAAAAATGATGAAAAATGCCAGAAAGTGATAAAATTGATGAAAAATCACAGGCACCAATATTGACAAAGGCAGTGGCAGAAGCATGGAATCACCAGAGACTAAGGGTGATTTCAGACATTAAACGGCTCCTATTCACCAAAGTGGATTCCCAGCAGTGTTGAACTGATCAACCACCCGCCATGGTCAAAGAAGGCACCGAACAGACATGATGGGAGCGGGACCATGGCAGGGAATTGGGCCACCAGATCATGGACCGGGGCGGCGCAACAGACATGACGTCAATTCCTGACCATTATCAAACCACCCAGAAGGAGCCGGGGAGGGGTGGAAAACAGACATGGACAGTTGAGGGCAAATGAATCCAAAAGGGACACAAGGAAATTCCCACACAACGGAAATGGGAAGGGAGGGGGGAGAGGGAGAAGAACCACCCAGGTACCACACACAACAGGCACAGAGACAGCGAAGGCACAGTGGAACACACAGCACAAACACACATGCCCGGGTGCATACACACACGGACAGGAAAAGGAGGGAGGGGGGAAACACAGCGGGACCGACACCACGCAAGGCACAATGGGCACGGGGTGGGGTGGGGTGAGGGACGGGGAAGAGGAGGGGAATGGCACAGGGGCACAGAGGGACACAGGCAATGGCAACCAGAACCCCCAATACAAAACAGTTCACACGGGCACGCCCACAGCAACACAGGCAGTCCCGGAATGGGGGGCCCCAGGAGGTCCGGGCACAGGCACAGCGGGACCACACATGGAACAGGAAGCTGGCTGGTAACAGTCCAGAGGCACACTCAGAATGCAAGCGCCAGTTTGGGGGTGGTGGAGGGGAGTCAGGAGGTCCAGGGCGTTGCAACAGCTCCAAAGTCACACAACCCCCCCGCCAGGAGGAAGCCTGGGGGGCCAGTCCAGGGGCCCCAAAACTTCAAGAGCACATGAGCATCCAGGAGGGGTGGTTCTGGGGGGCAGAAGGGAGCACAGGCAAATGAGGATGGTCAGCAGCACCCTGGGGAGCCGGGTGACTGGTCAAGGCGCTGGAGGCAGACAATGGAGATGGCGGCCATAGAGGGAACACCAGGGGAAAAGGCAGACAAGGTGGGCCCCTGGAGGGGTCCCAGAGCCACAGGCAGGGGCAGCAACACCCCAGGAAGCAGGCAGTACAGCAGCACGGCCGGGACAGCAAGGAGGGAGCAGGCAGCAGGCCACGGAAGCTGGGCGGAGCTAGGAGCCCACACGGGGGCCAGGAACAGGGGTCTGGGAGTCACAGGGGGACTCACAGCCAGCTGCTGGGGGCCATGAAGGGCCCACGGGCCAGGTGCCCCACCTGGTGAACGATGTGGGGCCAATGAAGCATATCCCAGCGGTTCCCCTGCACGGACATGTGCGGGTGATCAGATAGTAAGCCTCAAAGGGATCCTGCATGGAGAGACCCAGCTGCACATCAGAACGGGACCACACACCAGACAGTGCCACCAGCTCTGCCGCTGTAGGCTTAGACACGCAGCAGTCAGCAGTAGGGGGCCATGGAAGTTGACCCAGCTCCAACAGCTGGTGATACTCCGCCCCATGGGAGTGCTGGTACCCACGGGTCCTGTGAATGCAGCCAAAGTAGGACATGGCCAGGGCAGGGCCCCCTTCCGCCAGACAGACTGTGTAGGCGGCCAGGTTGCACACAGACAGGGCGGGCACAGTCTCTGCCACAGACCAAGCCACATGCAAGCAGAGCACTTCATCTCTGGGATGCACCCATTGGGAAAGGGAACCAGCAACGTCTCAGCATGCAGACGGCAATCCCAGGCGCTTGCCTCATAGATGAGGTAATGAAGGCCAGAGCTCAGGCTCTCATAAGCACCCAACAGGCTGTCCAGGCAGCTCAGCAGCAATTGCACCACCAGGGTATACCACAGGTCGCACAAGGTCATGGTCTCGCGGAAGGACCATGGATGGGGGCCCCATGGGGCCTGGGAGCTGGGAGCCCAGTGGAAGCACAGCCAGCCATGGTCCAGCATGCCAGGGAGAATAACACCATGGACAGGGGGTCCCACATTCCCTCCAGGGGCGGGAGGGAGCTTGGGGGGGCACCAAGGCTGGCCAAGAAAGCCACAGGTTGCAATGATGTATGGCAACAGAGTGAGGCGTGTGGTGCGGACCCAACACAGCTGCAGGAACCAAGCACACAGACAGGACAGCCAACATACTAATCATCACAGCAAGGACACGATGTTGCCAACATGGAGAGGTGGGAGTTGATGACAGGAGACATGCAGCTGCAGCCTGCATGCCTGGGCGCATGCCAGCCTGGGAGCAAGGCTCCTGGAAGGGACAGCACATGCGCTCAATACCGCGCACCCGCCAATCCGGGCCACCCACCCTGCAGGAGCCGGCACAGGCAGCCGGGGGGGAACCACCCATCCCAGCCTATATCAGGGCCACCAGCAGCCCCCTGGGGCTCACCTCACCATGGAGATGGACAAGTTGGGTGCATGTGGGATGCTCCTTGCACTCTGTGCTGAGTGCTACCACGCTCACATCCAGACCGCTGAGGTGCACCTGGCCGCCCGCCTGTGGGTTACCACGGTCTGGAGCGCTGCAGGGGCCCGCAGGGCTCACCAAGCCCACAGGCATTCCCTGGCCCAGCTCAGGGCACAGCAGGTGTCCAGGGTGGACTTACAGTCCATGATCCACGGCCGGGCCAGGCCTGCGGCGATCCGCGAGGTGGCCGGGTGCCTCCAATGGAGGAGGGAGACCATGCGCTCAGCCGCCCTGCTTGCTATGCCCATTGCCCAGTGGCTATGGGTCATGGAGTGGGCCCAGGACTGGTGGTCCCGGGCACTGGGTCAGTGGGGCGAGGCAGCCTGGAGGTCACACTTCTGGATGGACAAGCTTACCCTACTGCGGCTCGCGGAACTGCTCACACCCTGGCTGGAGCAGCAGCACACCCCCATGAGGAACCCCATCCCCATGGTCCAGTGGGTGGCCATCGGGATCTGGACCTTGGCAACGCCCGACTCCTGCTGGTCCGTCTTGCAGCACTTCGGTGTCAGGGTGAGCACCGTGGCCTGTATCCTCCGGGATGTCTGTGAGGCTGTGGAGGGTGTACTCCTGGACAGGGTGATCCAGCTGGTGAATCAGGGGTCTGTGATGGCCGGCTTCATGGCCGGTGGGTTCCCCAACTGCATGGGCGCCGTGGACGGCACCCACATCAAGATCCTCTGCCCCTCCACGGGGGAGGCTGTGGAGTATGTCAACAGGCATGGGTATCACTTCCTGCAGCTGCAGGAGGTCGTTGACCACTGGGGGAGGTTCAAAGACATCTTCACGGGCAACTCCGGGCACAGCCACGATGCCCGGATCATGACTATCTCCCCCTTTATGTCCGGATGTACTGGGGGGACTTTTCAGACATGGGGATGGCCCTGATCGAGAGGATGCTGATGCCCCCCTGTATCCTAGGGGACCTGGCCTACCCCCTAACCCGGTGGCTGATGAAGGTATACCCAGTCACCTGGACCCCAGTGGAGGCGCTCTACAATACCCACCTGTGTGCTAGCAGGACCGTGGTCAAGCGGGCATTTGGGACCCACAAGCAGCGCTGGAGGAGTCTCGCCGGCTGGCAAGACTACACAGTGGGGACCTCAGCCCTGGTGATCGGTGCCTGCTGTGTGCTGCACAACGTATGCAAGCCCTGTGCCTCTGTACATGAACGCGGACAACCCGAGGGAGTACCATTACACCAAACGCATCCGTGCCGCCCTAGTCAGGCACATCAGTCAGGTGGCCCAGGCATGAGGGCACACACACCCCAGACCACCCCTAGGGGTCCCGAGGGATTCCCTGGGTGAGCCCCTATATGGGCATCGTCCACCCCCCCCTCTGAGCCCCTGAACGGACCACAGGAGGTGGCTGTGTCATCCGTGTGTTTATTATATCACTCACTTACCTGTGCCCCCACCACCACCGGCCCCCCTCAGACTGTCCTCCCGCTTCCCCCTCATTCCCCCCGGCCCCCGTGTTTCCTGGGGCGCCCCCTCGAGCATCCTGTGGGTGGCACAGAGCTCTGGGAGCTGCCCTCCCCCCCGCTGTCCGTGTCCCTAATGGTGTCCTGGGAGGCCTCAGTGTCCGGAGGGGCAGGCGGTGGTGGGAGGGAGGGAGAACCCGGGACCTGAGGTGCCCCCCTGGGTGGCTGCTCCCTCCGGAGGCCTATAGGGACCGGGAGGTGGATATGGGTTCCCTGATGGCATGGAGAAGGCTGGGGTGGTTGGGGAGGTGGTGGGGGTATGGAGAGGCCTGGCATGGGGTCCTGGGCAGGCAGGGTGCCTGGTGGGGTGGCTGCCATCACATAGGCACACATAGTGCCTGCGTGCAGGAGCAGGGAGGTCCCAATGTCATGGGACATGTCTATCTTGGCGGAATTCTCCTGCACCATCCCCACCATAGCCTGTTCCAGCTGCCCAAACACCTCTACCTGCCTGCTGTGCTCCCGGCACTCCCACCTCCGCTCCAGGCGCACCTCAGCCTGGAGCCTCTGGTCCCTTGCCTCTGCCCGCTCCAGGGAGTTCTCTATGGCTGCCTCCATGCTGTCCACATCCACAATCATCTGCTCCCACTGTTCTGTGGTGGTCCGGACAACGTCCTCCACCTGGTCCTCCCTCTGGCGCCATACCCGTGCCCGGTGCTCCCTCATCCGCTGGGCTGGGGGCACAGGCTCTGGTTGCTGTGGTCCCTCTGGCTGTCCTGTAACCATGGTGGTTAGACATTTGCCATTCCGGGAGCCTGCCCCCCTTGGTGACCAGGTTCCCACCTTCCCGCCCCTCCAGGCCCCCCCCATCCCAACATGCATGACCCGGGTCCTCCACCCAGCCTCCACAGGCCCCCCCCCTTGCCTGTGTGCCTCACTTAGGTCCTCCGGCTGCTGCCTGGACTGCTCTGTGCCGGCCTCCTTGCCCGCCTGCCTCTGATGCCGGGGCATTCCGTGCCCTGTGAGGGTATGGGGGGTGGTTGGTGGAGGGATTTTGGGTTGCCTGGGTGGCCCCCCTGGCCCTGGACCAATGTTTCAGGCTGGCAAGCCTGGGTGGGGCCTGCCCCCTGTCCGGCCCATCCCCAACCCCCCTCCCCCCTCGGCCTGGGTCAATCCCCCCCATCCCATCTGCCTGCTTATCCTCAATGTCCATACTCAATCCCTCCGAGGTCAGCCCCTTCATGTTGCTGTGCTCCCCCTGCGGCCACTGGCTGTGGGTGATGAGGATGCTGGCTGTCTGGCCAGAGGGTGGGGGCTCTCTGCGCTGCTGTCCAGGGGGGGCCTGCTGGTCTCTGAGGTCCCGGGGCGTTCCTCCACGGGGTCTGGGGCCTTGGAGTGGGTGCCTTCTTGTGGGACGGTGAGGGGAGGGGGTACCTTGGCCCGTTCCCTGCCCTGGACCACAGCGCTCCCCACGAGCCGTGGGGCGAGTATTGATCCCTTCATGTGGAGGATGCGGTAAAGGGCATCGTAGAAGGGGGCGGTCCGGAGTCCATGTCCTGACCTCTGGTTGTTGTCCCGTATGGCCTTGTACCCCCTCTTCAGCTCTTTGGTCTTGGAGCGACAGTCCGGTGATGCCCCACTGCCTCCATTTCCCAGAACACGTGCTCATTATGCTGATTGAGTGCTAGCTCCATCTGATGCTCCAGAGTCCCCCAAATGCAGATAAAGTCCTGGGTCTCCCGGAGCCCCCACTGGCCCCCTCGGTGGTAGTGCCTCCTCTTCCTCCACCACGACCACCTGGACAGGGCCCGTATCCTCCGGTGGCTCGGAGGATACATATCCTCCGGGGGTTCCCCCATGCCCCCTTGGTGCCCCTGTGCTGCCAAGTCCCCTCCCCCTCATTCCCATTACCCATTTCCAGGGTGCCTCCTCCCCCAGTTCAGTCGATGTCCCCGGGGCAGCCTGTCTCAGCTGCTGCTGCTGCTTCTGCTGTCCCTGCACCTCCTGCATGTGCAGCATGACCACCTCCTCTCCCGCCTGCACTGCCACCTCCTCCTCCCTCGTTCTCTCGCCCTCTGCTCTCCTCTGCCTCCCGCCTCGCTCCATCCCGCCATGTCACCATGCTGCTGTGTGCTCTTTAAATCTCCCTCCGCTGCCTGTGTTGTTGCTGGTTGCCTGGCAGCGACGTTGCGTGTTTTGTCGCCGGCTATGAATTATTTTATTTGATTCCAGCCGGTGATTGCCATCCAGATGTTACTTTTTGTTGTTTCCCATTGGGAATCTCTTTGAGCATGCTTTCGGAGATGGTCCGGGCCGGAGCTCTGGAAGTGTGGTTGATTTTGACCCCATGTGGGTATTGACTATGGTGAACATCTGGCGGCCGCCAAACAGACGTTCAGGGCGCTTTGACCCTGCCGTGGGATTGACCGTGGTTCACTTTGGTTGAGCGCGATCTCGTAACATCTGAAAATACCCTAAGTACCAACGAACACTAGCAAGTGCTCCCAAAAGGTTGGCATTTCCCTGCAGAATGGGAACACTTGCTCTTGTCTCAACCCGATTTATAAATGGATGATAGCCTTCAGGAGTCACATGTTTGGTCCAGGCATCCCTCACTTATGGGGTTTCATGCAGCAAACCCAATACACAAGCGGGTGCTCTGCTCCATCCACCCCCACCCCTCATGACTCACAGCCATGAGGAATTTTGGGTCCAGGAAGCTCCCCCTGCTGTTTGCTTCCTATTTTGTTGTTGTTGTTGTTGTTTTTTTCCTTTTGATGAACTGTTTTTGAGTGCTCCAAAGTGGAATTAAACAGTAGACTCTCCAGGGAGAGTGAAAATAGTGAGCATGCTCGCTGCTCCAACTGCTGGGACCACTCTAGTTGCTTTGCCTGCACAGAGACTGCATGCACCCTAATAGATGGGGGCAGACATATGCATGAACATTGACCCAGATAGGCCCATATGGTGGGTCTATGATGCCCTAGAACTCCATGGCACATGGGGGCATGCATCTTGCAGCCACCTAATAAACAGGCAGTGATTTGAACATGGAATGAACATCGTTTTGTTTATAAAAATCCACAGGTGCACCTGCAGTTAGCCAGGGGAAGCCATCATAACTCCACAGGTGCCAAAGGAGGGAATGTCCAGTCCCCAAATCATAGTGGTACTTTAAGGAACCAGATGGAGGAACATGAAAAGACCTAAGTAACTGCAGAGCTAGGAGGCAAGAGTGTGTAACCAGGGACTGAAGTGGCTTTCAGACATGATAAAAAGCATACTTACAAGTACTGGCAGTCAGATGCACATGCAAATAAGGCGCAGCTAGGATGATGTCTGAAAGGCATCCTGCACATGATTGAAGCTTTTCAGATGACTGACAAGTGCATTCTGCCAAGCTGCAAAAACCAAATCAGTAAAGCATGCCACACTTTGGACCGACAGGTAGAGCAGGCCAAATGATCTGCCTTCCATAGGGAAACCGGGAGGGCAGGCCATCATTACAAGTTTTATCACATCCTAGGCCAGGCTGAGGAGCTGTCCACATGGGAAGGCACCCAAGCCCACCGTACCTACCACCCCCAGCCTGCCCACTATCCTTCCCCCTCCTGTGACATAGTGAACTATGTCCATGACTCTATGGTGCTGGCTGACCTTGTCATGGGGCAGGGCTTCCTTGGACTGGCCTGACAGGAGGCAGCCCATTATCTCACATTAGGTGGGGCAATGTTAGTCCATGATACATCACCAGCCTTCTCTGGTGGACACATCGCATAGCAGCCATCTCCTGCCCCTGGGCAGAAGTGGACAAAAGCCTGGCAGCCACTGGCTTGAGAGTCAGCTGCATCACAGGCTAATGAAGGGTAAAGTCTCCCGGTGTGGGTTAACCTCTCATGTGACCTTGCCCAGTGTGATATTGGATGGGAGAATGATTTGACAATCAAACCAGAATTGTTCAATTTGCATTGATTATGAAATGGGAATACTGAGAACAAATCCAAGGATGGGAATGAGAAGCTGGGAGGAGAATCAGATTAAACAGATAAGGGAAAGAGCAATATTTCTCTTTTGCTTATTGAAAATGAAGGCTTGAGCAGTTACACTGATGGGAAGCAGAAAGCTCAGGAGAGATACTTAGCAATCAGACTTTTCAACTAAGTAGCAAATGCTAAAAATGGTTTTGGGGACAGACTCTGAAGCTGGGAGATGGATGGAATAGAGTAGGGGGAGGCAGAGTGTCATTACAAAAATCACATTTTAAAAGTATGATTCCCCCCGCCCCCCACCACTTGATCAAGGAAATTAAGAGTGGAATTTGGAGCCTCATGCATGCAACTAAGTCAACACAGTGGTTGTGTGAATTCATCAGAGACCAAAGTAGAATTAATTACATATACGCTGTACTTTGCTTTAGGTACAAAGTGGTGCATTTGCCAACAGCTGAACTAATTGCTTTTGCAA
Source organism: Sphenodon punctatus (assembly GCA_003113815.1). Lineage (NCBI taxonomy): Eukaryota > Metazoa > Chordata > Lepidosauria > Sphenodontia > Sphenodontidae > Sphenodon > Sphenodon punctatus. The sequence continues at coordinate 563,747 of QEPC01008879.1, read as the reverse complement.
GTGATTTATAATGGAAGTGGAATGAACACTGTGAACCAAGGTTTTTGGAGCAATTGTGCTATTGATTAACAACTGGTGGGTATTTTAGGTCTCTCTGTGATGAAGACCTGGCCCAGGGATAAGGGGTCATGAGTATACTCAGCTTAGAGACAGCCAGCTAAGGAAAAGGGAACTGAGTGAAGGAGAAGCTTTTCTTGCGTGGTTTGCCCTTTGCATTGATTTGGTTGCTGCTGCTTGCCATAACCTTGCCTTTGACAGAGCTTCCTCATCAATTGGCTTTGTTCTTATACCTTGGTAGAATAAATTGTCCCCTCACCTTTACTACGGTAGGGTGTGTGTGGTTCAATGCTCCTTAGACCTCCAGGGAAGTCTGACTCTCTGCCTACCCAGAAAAACCCTATCTTTCTTCTTCCATACCTAAGGGATTGAGCTAACCACTCTGCAGCTCTGGGCTGGTTGGAGGCGAGAGGGGAAGCCCTGCTGAGCCGAAGCCGTGCTCAATCCATCACACCCTCCCAATTTTGCAGTGGGATCTAAGTAGAAGAAAGCTGTGTGCCTTGACAGATTCGGCATGACTAAAGCCCCAGTCTGCTGAATTATTATGACAGGGAAGGCTGTTCAAAGCTCAAAGGTAATAGTTAGCAGTGTATGCCTTATCTCAGCTGAAAATAAACACCTCTGATTTGGTGTGCCAAATCACAATCTACTAGTAATAATAGCAGTAGAATACCAAATATCAATTACAGAATAATTTTTCAATTTTTCAAGACAGATTAACCTGTTTGTCTTTTAAGTAAATTTGAAAAACAAAACCAGTCACATGTACATATAAGAGCCTCTCTCATAACCCAGACTTGATCCCTGATTCTCTTTCATATCCCTGCCTCTTGAAATATAGGAACAAATTGATAGCCTCTCCATGCATGGGTAAAATTGATTTTGAAAAAAAGTTTTGCAAATATTGTGGTTACTCAGATTGCGACAGTCCATGGAAAAGAACCTTGAGAAAAACAGTGCAGTCACTTATTCCTAATTTGTCCTAGCATATTTCTTCATCTGTCTATATTTTTTAAGTGTGAAGCAAACCAGGAAATTAAAATTTCTAAAGCTGACACTTTAGGAAGATTACATCAGTTCTGGGACAGAAAAGAGGGGAAGAAGTCACCTTGGTATGAGGTAAGGACAGAGTAACATCCTTGCTTTAAATTATTGAATGACAACTCTGTCCCTTGGGTAAAGATTAATTTTAAAATGAAACGTAATGGATCAATGGCTTCCATCACTTTAAAAGGAATTGTGAAAGTGATGAAGGAAGGTGATGGATCACTTTCAGAGGAAAGTGTCTGGACTATTTATCGTACCTTCTCGATTATAAACTCTTTGAGAGAGAGGTTGCATTGATAGCTGTGTCTATGAAAATGTGAATAACAATAATAGCAATATAAGTGCTCTGGAGAATATATACAAAGGCCTTGGTTCCTGAAAGACATGCACAACTTTAAACATATGAATGATCCTGCTGACTTCATGAATGATCCACTGCTGAAAAGCAATCAAATGCATAAGTGTTCGTAGGGAGGGGTCTTGAAGAATATTTCTAGAACATTAAAATAGGATCACCGCTACGTCTCTTAATAAAAAATAAATAAATCCCCCAGATTATAAAAACATAAGGAGTGTCATTTACTGGGTCAGATCAATGGTCCATCTAGCCCAACATTCTGTCTCACAGTGGCCAGTCTCAGCTGCCTCAGGGGAGTAAGTAACAGATTACAATGGAGGAATCCAATTCCTGTCATCCTCCCCCAGTTTAAAGGTCTTGTACCCTGCCCTGACCAACCCAACTAGTAGCACTTAATTATCCCTAGCATGAAGTTAGCCTTTTTGACCACTGCTGCCCATTGAACTAATCACATCAATGACCTATCCACTCTGGGTGCAATCTGCAACTTCTGCATGCAGCGAGGAGAACAGAGGAAACTATGGGAATTGTATGGGTTACCTCGTGTGTAAGTCCAACCGGGGCTCAAAACACAACATGCATGTACTTCGTGTGCTGTAGCTTTTTAGCTTTGGGGATGGCAGCTACAGCTGAAACTGCATACCTGGCAAGCAGGGCACCTCATCGAATCTGGGCTGCCTGATTTGCCCTGCTTGCATTCAGGCAGTGATTTTTAAAAAAATTAAAAATTAAAATATTTTCTTTTAAAAAAAACAAACCCAAACAACTGCACATGCACAAAATGGCTACTGGCCCATTCTAAACTCAAGCCAAAAACAAAAAAATTGGGACTGGACATTTATTTATATTTTTTATCCCATCTCTTAGGCTCAGGGTGACTTACAATTTTTAAACTTATTATCTGCAACATTAACAACTACCTAATAAACTCAACTCTTAATCCTCACAACAACTGTGTGAGGTAAGCTAGGTTAAGTGATTTTTGACTGACCCAAGGTCACCCAATGAGTGGGTGGGACTTGAACCAGGGGTCTCCCACTACTTCCCAGTACCTTCTAGCCCATATATTGTACTCTTAACCACTACACCACACTATCTTCACATAATTTGAAAGATCAGGACCAGAACGTGACATTCTGGGACCAGAAACTGACTTTTCAGGAAAGAAAATAATAATAATTCCATATTGGAAGTTGAAAAATCAGTACGGAAGTTAAAAAACCCCACCTAATAGTGGAAGCTGACATTCTGGGACATAGATACTGAAATCAGATGGAAATCAGGTACTGACGAGTACCCGATGTTGTCTGGTCAATTTGGGTACCAGAGATTTGATGGGTATACCTATTTTTGCAGGTACTTGGTTCAGATCTATTCTTATCCAACTAAATTTAAATGGTGTTTTTAGAAGTGATGGTGCTGAGCTTTGATCCTGCCTAAAGTGAAGTCCTCACTCTGGGCAGGATTTACCTGGGTGGTCATACAAGAGTGACAGTGACCCAGGCTGGGGAGGGGGGGGGAGAGGGGAGGTGATGTGCGGACATGCATCTGCGTGACCCTACCCCCTCCCTGACAGGTGAGGGGGTAGGCTGCCATAGCTTCCCGGAACCACTGTGGAGCCATACAGGGGTAAGTACAAGCAGTCCAACAGACCTTATGGCCCACTTTAGCCTGGTTCAGAGTCCCTTTCACGGGCTGTCGCAGAGCTTGGCACGGGCTTGGCACACCTCAACGGCCTGTGCTACAGCCCAGTGGCCCTTTCAAACATGACGTTGGGCACCGATTAATCTTTGCTACAGCAGATTAATCTGTGCCCAACCCCACGTCTGAAAACACTCAAAGAGAATTTTGCTATTGATCTCAGTGGAAACAGGATTGACCCATTGCAATGGCTTTGGTATGACATCAGTGATCATCACTTGAATCAAACACACGTATGTCAAAACAGTCTTAAAAGTTCAGAATAAGTTCATGTGGCAACTCAGTGTACTGTACTAGACTTAAAATAATGCTTAAAACAGCAAGCCTGATCATATTCTTAATCTTTGTATACTTAAAGCTGACTGAATAAATACACTTTGAGTTAAGATTTAGTGTCTGTCACTCTTTCCCTCTCTTTTTAGCCTGAGGTCAACTCTACCAATAATTAAAAAGATCAAGAATTTCATAGTGAAGCAAAAAGGGGTGGGGGGAGGAGGACACCAACAGCCTAGAAAGGAACACAACAAAAGCTGTTTCAAGAGGAGAAAAAAGCAGAATGACAAAAATCTCTACTTATCTTTACCTATCAGGAAGAAACGTCATCATATGCTTGCTGTCAAACTTTTTGGCACAGTATCCTATTGCTAATATGCCTTAGTCAAATTGCTCAGACTCTTAATTTTAAAATAATACTAAACAAAAATCCTTCTGAACTAATGCTATAAACTATTTTGTGTGTATATTAATAAACACTGACAAGTTCAGTTGAGCAGATTACTGATGATTTCCAGTTTCAAGTAGCTGGGTTTATGATTTACTGTGTTATCTCAGCTGCAAGCATGACAGTTTTCCTGCTAATGTATCTGCAGGAGGTGTGGACATCTCAAAATTAGGAGTATCCTATAGTATGGGAACTGAGGAAATTACTATTCATCTTGTTAAAATAGATACAAAAATCTAATAAAAAAGTAAACTGAACTATTCCAAGTGATTTATTGTTATAATGCTATAATAAATATAAAGAAATAAATAAAATAAAAAAATATCATTGTTAGGGGTGTGCATGTCATTTTTGTTATTACAATAACGATAATGAAAATTGTCATTTGCATTATAATTATTGCAAAAGCAAAAGTGACAAACAATAATAATGAAAATAGAAATGAAAACAACATTTTGTTTTTGAAATAAAGGGAAACAACTGAAAAACGTATTTCCAGCTATACCTTTTTTGTTTCATATTCAATTCTGATGATACTTGGGGAGATTCTACCCACAATGGAGGGCACCATGTGTACCAATTTTTGAAATGATTTGAATAAGGGAACTGATTTTAGAAGCAATTTAATGTTGTGATTGTAAGAAAAAGCCCTATACACATCAATGGCTAAAACGTCTTTATCTTCCATCCAATTTGCATGAAGCCTGCTATTATTATGTCCCTCCACAAGATTAACACTTCTTCTAATTTTCAGAAGTATTGGATAAAGGGACCTGATGGTATAAGACATTCACCTGAAAATACATTTCCAGCTATAACATTTTTATATTCCACCCTGCTTACAGTACATTTCGCAGGAATGTATCTCTAACCTTCCCAGCCATCTATTCCAAACTATAGGACAATTTGATAAAGGGTCACAATTTTATAAGCAATTGAAGTTGTTCCCTTGAAGACCATTATTCAGATAAATAGCAGCACATGTAGTGCCAATAAGAGGCAGGTATCAGACATGGCAAGGGGAGGGAGGATGTAGGAGGGAGGATGTGGAGCAACCAGAAAGACTGACAGACACATTCACTGGCCAATTACTGCATGCTTCCAGCTTTACAGGACCAATTGTTAGTGGCTTTGAGGCGCGCATAGGGGACGGCCCTGAGGCAGGCATAGAAGGGACATAACTAACTGAGACTTTGGAGATAGCATACCAGAAATCAGTAGACATAGTTTACACATCCAGGCTGGCCAATTATCATCACAATCACATCCTGCAGCACTATGACAGAGGACATAAGATAATTTCTATTGGCTCTTTCCTAAACAGATGCTTCTGACTTCCCAGTAACAAGTGGGGGGGAGATGTTGGGATGGTCACAGCACAGAATGAGGATATTTGGTTGACATTTCTGCTGGTCAATTGGCATCACAAACCAATCTTATACCACAGTGACACACAAGAGAATCCCTGACATAGGGTGATTTCAGACGTTACGAGATCACGCTCAACCACACTGAACCACGCTCAACCCCCCCTTGGGGCCAAAGGGCCCTGAACGTCTGAACGGCACGCGCCAGATGTTCATCACGCTCAATACCCACATGGGGTCAGTTTCAACCACGCTTCCTGGGCTAGCCGGGGGAAGGTCCCGGGAAGCGTGGTCAAATGAACCCCCACAGGGAACCAAGCAAAAGTAACGTCTGGACGCCAATCCCCGAGCGGAACCAAACCAAACGAGCCCCGGCCGGGGACGAGGCACGCAGCATCGCTGCCAGGCAACCAGCAGCAACACAACCACCGGAGGGAGATTTAAAGCGAGAGCAGCAGCAAGCAAGCGTGGTGGGATAGAGCAAGGAGGGAAGCGGAAGAGAGTGGAGGCAGAGACAGCGACAGCGGCGGGACAGGCAGCGGAGGAGGTACAGGCAGCCCCAGCGATGCAGGCGGAGGGGGCACAGGTGCAGGAAGGGGGCACACGGGAGCACCC
>QEPC01008879.1:462283-532137 GCA_003113815.1 Sphenodon punctatus | reverse complement strand
ATATCCATACCCAAATATATATATATTTGGGTATGGATATGGATATGGGATAGATAGATAGATAGATAGATAGATAGATAGATAGATAGATAGAAAGTGCTAGGAGTTAGCTTAGCGATAGAGATAGCGTTAGTGATTTAGTTTTAGTGTTTGTAGGAGTAGGTCTGTGTACTTATTAGAAAATTCATTTAGTTCATAGCATTTAGAATAGTTAATAGCAGTTAGATTTAGTGCAGATAGATAGATATAATATTAGATTAAAAAAAACATATAAAACAAAAGAAAACCATATAAAACCCAATAAAAAACAAAAAAAACATAAAAAACAAAAAAATACCCATAACAACATTTCCTGAATGGCCGAACCGAACAGCCGAACGGCCTGTTCGGACAACCAAACCAAACAGCCGAACCCGAACTCAGCGAACTAGCTGAACTGCCGAACTGAACGGATGAACCAAATGCAGCCGAACCGAACTGCCGAACCTGAACCGCGATCTGTTCGCCCATCCCTATCAAATACTGTGTTTCCAAGTTTCAATAACTACAACAATGGGGAATACAACTAGAGTTATACAGGGTCAAATGTTTGTTTGCAGTTTTCCATAGGACAGGGAATTCATGAAGTGGGGGGTGTTCCAAGGGCTTATTGTCTCAATGCAGCTAGGCGGGTGTTCAACTTTGGGTGGGCCAAATTGTGATTGATTTGCTCAAGTGTGGCTGGGTAGGATTTCCATAACTTTTGAGGCAAGAGTCTGTGCTGACTAGCTCTCCAGGCTAGGGGAGTCCCTTGCAAACCCAGGTCAGTGTACCCGCCCCTCCCCTCACCAAACAGATGTTTTTCAGGGGAGCCAGGGCTTGAAATCTTGCAAGAACTCAAAGCAGGTGTCGAGATCCCAGGGAGATCCCAGAGACTGGCGCTATCCCAGGCCAACATTTGGCAGCACCTCAACAGATATGCCAGTGGCACGTGGCCCGCGTCGAACCGAACAAGCGAACCGAACGGACGAATCCGAACCGTTATCTGTTCGCCCATCCCTAGTTTTTACCCTTTGGCTCAGGAGCTGCATGTGGCTCTTGGGCAGTTCAAGTGTGGCTTTTGGCCGGGGCTGGTTCTGGTTCCCGTGTTGCCTTAATGGTCCTATGTCTTACTTCATTGCACCTAAGTCTTAGAAGGTGAATTTCAGCTGCTCCTCTGAATCCCAGCAGCCAGAACCCCAGAGCATTGGTTCCACCATGTATGTGTGTGTTTCAGCTCTTGGTTGTATGAAGATTTTATTATGCAGCTCTTGGGTTTTGGAACTTTTCTCACTCCAGCTACAGGTCATCCTATTCTCACAGTCAGGTAGATAGATCATGGAATACTTTCCAATTCCTTTCAAGAATAGTAGGGACCACTATGGAAAATCAAGCTTGATACATTAAAGCATTTTAGCATGTGCTTTGTTTTAACCAAATTTGTAATTCCATTGAATTAGGTGGAGCAGTCATGAGCTTTTAAACTTAAGGACATGTTAAGCATATTGCTTGATTAATAAAATCTCTAAAGATTAATTGTTAGTATAAGATTGCATGTGAAATAAATTGTTTCTGACATGCATTTAAAAACATGCCAGAAATATAATGATCTTCTATGCATTTGAAAGCAATTGGGTCATCATTTCAACACCTGCTTTAGAGCTGAAACAAGTATTGCCCGCAAGTAGTGGTGGGAATTGGATAGGACTAAAACAGCCTTAAAATTGCCATTTTGGTTTTAAAACAGTAAACTGAAATTGCAGTTCTTTTTCAGTTCCGACGTTTTGTTTTTCACTGATTTTCCCCCCAATTTGTTCTCATTGACTTCAAGGGGAGAAAATTAATTGAAGTTAATGAGAAAAAAACACGGGGAAAAAATCAATGGAAAAAAACAGCAAAAACTGAAATTATATCCAAAAATCAAGAAGAACCAAAACTGCAAAAAAAAAAAACCACATGAAATTCCACCCAGAGTCCCATTGCTACCAACACGTAATATCTGAATTTTTGGGTAACCCTTTGAGTAACTGATCTTATACCCGCAATGGAGATGAGTACTCACCTAATCATTTTGGATTTAAAATAAGAGGGAGGGAGGTGCACAAACATTTTAGAAGGCATCTGTTAGAAAGGCGCTGGGGCAAACAGAGAGCAGCAGAGAACCTAGGACCCTTGGTACAGCTATCCCAAAGCAGAGCAGCTGAGCCACACCAGAAGAGCCTTTTCAAAGCATTACCTGTAAACTCTTTATATGCCCAATATACACTGCTCATCATCATGACCAAAGTAGGTAAGCACAGCTATGAATTGCTCTAATAGTTTTCCATCTCCTGGTAGAGGCCAAGGCTCTTAGATATGAGTTCTAGTCCTAGTCTGTCATCAGAGCTATAGGAGAAACAGTTTATGTGCACATACCAGCCAGCAGGGGAAGGAATCAATATAGTTCCCAGCAAGCTCAACAGCTGTTTGTAAAGAATAAAGATACTACAGGTGCAGTTGTAGTGTGACTGCATAGCTAAGCTTTGTGTTTGTTGTGCCAGTAGGGGTGTGCACCAGACCCCCATGTCGTTTTCGTTTTCGTTATTCAAAAATTTTGTTTTCGTTTTCGTTATTCAAAATTTCATTATCGTTATTAACAACAATGTTGTTTTCATTATCATTTTCATTATCTGTATCATTACTGATATTGATATCAATATTGGTATCGATATCCGTATCGATATCGGTATTGGTACTGTTTCAAATGAAGATTTTATTTTTGGTATCGGTATCTTTATTAATTCCCATGCACAACTAATATCTATCTAAATCTAAGAGTGACAGGGGAAGGGATAAGGAAAAATATATATTATCTAATCCATTATCTATATAACTATTCTAATATAATCTATATGCTGTCTCTGCCCCTGAGGTTTACGAGGGCCTGCATCCCTGCAGGGTCATCATTAACACCTGGCCCCTCCTGACTCTACAGGTAGCTATTTGAGGGCTGGCCCCTGAGGTTTGTGTGTGCTGTCTCTGCACCTGAGGGTTATGAGGGCCTGCATCCCTGCAGGATCGTCATTAACACCTGGCCCCTCCTGCCTCTACAGGTAGTTATTTGAAGGTTGGTCCCTGAGGGTGCCAGCCCAAAGGGTGCCAGCCCGAAGGGTGACACTCAAAAGGCGCTGGCCATTTGAGGGTGCTGTTTGTGGGGACATGGCAGTGGCATCCGGAGCCGATTCTGTAAAATGTCAACTCCTTTTCAAAGGACCCTTAGGCATGGCCCTTAGCAGAACTGGGGGGCGGGGTGGAGCTCATTTCATTGTTTTAAAAGTGATTGGGAGGATGGGGTGTTTGTATGAGGGAGGGGGACAAGGGGACTGGGTTAGGGAGGGAAGGGCTGACCCCCCGGAGGGTGTTTTGCAGGTGGGGATCTCCTTCAGGGGTCTGGCAGTGCAGCCTCTGGGGGTGGGGGTCGGTGGAATGGATTGGGGGGGTCTGCAGCCATAGGGGTCGTTTTGGCCTAGGGGAATTATGGTTCTTCTTGGAGGTGGATTTGACCTATGAGATGGGAAAGATGGTGTGTTTCTGTCCTGCTTACTGACCCCCAGGCCAGGGGTGATTGGGGTTCAGAGGGCCCCTGACCTTGGTCTGATGCTGATAAATGTGAGGTCAGTGGCTAACAAATCAACTGCGGTCTGGGAGTTGATCCTGGACCAGGCAGCGGACCTCGTGTGTGTCACGGAGACCTGGATGGACAATGAATCTGGGCCTATATTGGCTGATCTTGTTCCAGCTGGGTACTCTGTGCAGCATCAGCCATGGCTGGACGGGGGGCGGGGGGGGCGTAGCCATTATTTTTAAGGATGCTTGGTCTGTGAGGAGATTTCCTGTGTGATCTATCATGGGTATAGAGGGTCTCCCTTGGGAGTTGGATTTGGCCAGAGACAGAGTGGGGATACTGCTGATATACCATGCAACCACCTGTACACAGCCTCCCTGCACTCACTGACTGAGCTGGTGTAGGAGGTGATGTTGCATTCCCCGAGGATGATAGTTCTGGGGGACTTCAATATCCATGCTGATGCCAGTCTTGGAGTGGCGGAGCGTGAGTTCATGGCTGTCATGGAAACCATGGGCCTGTCTCAGAGAGCAGTGGGCCCCACACATGTTGGAAGACATACCCTGGACATAATATTTTGCACAGGCCTTGAGGCGGGGATCCGTTGATGGACAGAGCCCTTGTCGTGTACGGATCATCATCTCCTCTGAACGGATATCCTGGCGCATGTCAACCCCCAGGAGTTTGTGGAACGAGTTAGATTGGTTTGCCCCCAAGGCTTACGGAACCTGAAAGGTTCAAGATAGCCCTAGGGGATGTTTCCTCTGACCTTGATGGCCGCTCACTCAGTGACCTTGTGTCCAGGTAGAATACTGTGCTAACAGAAGCCATCGACTGTGTGGCTCCCAGGTGTCCAGTCCCAAATCGCTGACAACGCAGCTCCCCGTGGTATACCGGGGAGCAGTTAGAGCGATGCTGAAGTTGACCGATTGCAGCATAGAGGCTGGTTACATACCTATGTCATAGCGGTGTGGACAGCAAAGGTTTTCTTTGCTGCCCTCATTGTGTCCGCTATGTCCCGCCTGGCTGAGCTATTCTGGGTGGTGAGGGGGCTGGTCAGTCCGGCCTCCCTCTGCCTGGATGTAGATCCATCAAACGCATGCTGTGATTTGTTTGCGGATTTTTTTGAGGATAAAATTGCTCAAATTCACCACAGTTTTGATGCAACTTTTTTAGCAGGGAACGGGTCAGAGGCAGTAGAAGTCCCTTCTTGTCCTGTTTTATTGGATGGGTTTCAGGCGGTATCGCCCTCAGATGCAGGGGATGCTATTGGGACTGTTCAAGCCACCAATTGTGAACTAGATCCATGCCCATTCTGGCTGGTTAAGGCTAGCCGGGAGACACTGGGGCTGGGGCTTCTGCTGGCGGGGATAGTCAATACCTCCCTTGGGGAGGGCAGGGTGCCAGGATGTCTCATGGAGGCGGTGGTGCAGCCCCTGCTCAAGAAACCATCTTTGGACATTGACGTCCCTGCCAGTTATCAGACAGTCTCTAACCTTCCCTTTTTAGGGAGGGCTATTGAATGGGTGGTGGCTCAGCAGCTTCAGGGGTATTTGGACAGGGTTAATTATCTTGATCCCTCACAGTCGGGCTTTCATCCGGAATATGGCACGGTGACTGGGCTTGTGGCCTTGGCCGACGACCTCTCCCATGAGTTGGACGGGAGTCGTTCAACCCTGCTGATCCTGTTAGATCTCTCTGCTGCATTTGATACTGTTAATCATTAGTTGTTGGTGATTCAGCTGCGGGACCGGGCAGGAATTGGTGGGACTGTTTTTGAATGGTTCTGCTCTTCTACTGGCCGGGAGAACCAAGCGTGTGGTGCTGGGGGAGTTTTCATCTTCCCCCCGGGGCCTCATGTGTGGAGTACCGCAGGGTTCCATCTTATCCCCTTTCTTGTTCAATGTGTACATGCAGCCTCTGGAAGAGGTTGTTAGGGAGTATTGAGTGAGATGTCATGATTCAATATGCTGATGACACCCAGTTATATCTCTCATTTTCCTCCTACTCCAGCAGTCTCGGTGCTTACCCGGTGCTTACCCGGTGTTTGTCCACTGTGGGGAATTGGATGAGGGCGAGCTGCCTGAGAATAAATCCTGACAAGACAGAGGTGATGGTTGTGGGTAGCGCCGAGAGAGTGGTGGCCCCTGTCATTGATGGGGTCTGCCCTCCCCTGGTTTCCCAGGTTTGGAGTCTGGGGGTGCTCCTGGACCCACAGGTCTGCCTGGATTCCCAGGTGGTGGCTGTGGCGAAGGGAGCATTTTGCCAGTTACATCTGGTGCATCGGCTTAGGCCGTATGTCTCAGACTCAGATCTGGCAACAGTCATCCATGCTTTTATTACCTCGAGACTGGATTACTGCAACACACTCTACATGGGGTTACCCTTGGTGCTGGTTCGGAAACTGCAGCTGGTGAAGAATGCGGCAGACTGTCTCTTGATGGGGACGGGCTGACATGAGCATATTACACCGGTGCTTTGTTCTCTGCGCTGGCTGCCGGTAGGTTTCCGGGCCCAATTAAGGGTGTTGGTATTGACCTTTAAAGCCCTAAATAGCTTTAAAGGTCCTGTAATGACCCCTATCTGCAGTACCGCCTCACCCTCCAGGTCCTGTAATGACCCCTGTGGTGAGCTGGGGGCACCCTCCTCAAGGTCCCCCAGGTTTCCCGAGTGTGCACTATGAGGAGGGTGTTCTACGTGGCTGCGCCGTGACTGTGGAACTGCCTCCCGTCGGTGATCTGCTTGGCTGCTGGCCTCTACTCTTTCCGCAGACAATGTATGATCTGGCTGTTCCGTCAAGCCTTTCCTGAGGGAGATGGGGTGGGTGGGTGGGGTGGCTTAGGGTAGGGGGGGATGGGGTTTTGTATTGTTTTTTTAAAATTGTATTTATTATTGTTTATTTTAATGTTTTAAAATGTTTTTTAAATGTTGTGAGCCGCCCCGAGATGCCTGAGGCAGGAGGGGGCGGCATATAAATTTTAAGATAGATAAATAAATAAATAAATAAATATGTTTATAATATATATATATCTATATCTAATCTATACTACCTATCTATATATAATGTACAGGGAGAGAAGGGCAGGGAAAGGGAGAAGGTTAAAAGTAGTTTTTATATGCACACAAAGTCCCTTTATATATATATATATAAATACCCCTCTCTCTATATATATAGCAGCAGCAGCAGCAGAGTGGGTGATAAAACAAATCACCTTGTACAGCTAATTCAGAATAGTGAGCACAGTTAATGTTATAGGGATCCCTCTTAACTTGTGCAGTGGCTTAAATTAAAGACAGCTGGCTGACTGCAAATTGTATTTTGTAAATAATAGCATTAGGTCTTGCAGCTATTTCTTACCAATGTACAATAGTCATTACAAAACACGTGCATGAGGACAGTTGCTTTATGAGACAGGAAAAAAATGAAATGCTCCAAAAAATAGCCTGCTCTTCAAGATTTAATTTAAAACAAATGGTGATGGCTAGAAAAGTAATTCCAAGCCATGCATGTGAGAAATCCCCCTTCTACCAAATCATGTAATCCCATCTTTCTGCCTCATGACAGAGACACAGTGCAAGAACTAGTCTGGATGGACATTTTTAGAGCAGAAGAAAGCTCCGAGTCTCTGACTGCTACAAAATGAAGGAAAGGAGTGAGTTATCTGATTATACTTATAAAAGTTTGGGTTTCCTAGTAAGTAGCCAGTTACTATGGACCTATAAGCACCTGCCAAGTAAGTGTTCAAGGTGTCACAATCACTTTGTCTCACAAATGTCAAATTCTTCAGAGCACAAAGAATTGGATAGACCATACACTTTTCTCTCCAGTTTGCAGAAATTTAGCCTTTATAGATCTGCTTTGACCTTAAAAGCATTGCAAACATCTGCGAATATAGAAGATTTTGCATTTTTCTTTTCTAATGGCAAAACCAAGCTTATTTCTTTGTATCAAACCAGGGTGCGTTTGCCGATTGCAGTATATTTGATAGAGCTGTCACTTTTAGGGACCGGTAAACTGGTCTAGTTAAAATAGGAATTAGGAACTGACTCAGACTATCTCCCAAAATACAACCTAAATCCTTAACCAGTAAAATAGGGTTTGTTGCTGTTGTTGTTGTTATGGTGCCAAATAAGTTTTAGGGTAAGACTGGCAATAAAACATTCACTTCAGACTTGGATTCTGGAAGCTGTGTGCGATTACAGGAGGGAATCGCTCAACTACAGTACTGTCAGTTCACTTGCACACAAGCAACTCAGTGCTTGAGCAGCTCAGTGGACTTTGCTGGGATGTGGCGAACATCAAACGTTACTGATAAATAGATATTTCAAAATGAAATGTATGGACTTAAGTACATATAGTTCCTTTGGACAATTTTTCCATCAGTATACAGCAAATACATTTTGGTGTCAGAGGAGAGAGGCGTGGTAACCTCATAATCCCGTTCCCAGTTTACTAGAGTTGTCTTCCATATTAAACTGCCAGCTGGTCAAGCTTGCAACAAGAGTGGTAGGCTGTCTTTACATAATATTAAACACAGCATATGTTATGAGTTTTAGAGTATTTGAAAGTCAGACTAAGTTGACATGAGCACAGAATCATGGGATGGTTGGGAATAATGAGCAAATGAGCTACAGGGAAAACTTATCAGGACAGTAAGCAGACTTGCAGGAGGATTGACACCCCAACTGTTGTGTGTCACTTGGTATGAGAAGGGAAGGGGAAGAGATCAAGGGAACAGTTATGGATGGGTGATTCTCTGGGACTCTGAGGTGCCACTAGAAGGACACAGAGAATTTAGGAGACAGCCATAAAACTTCAGGGGTCTCAATCAGATTGGAGTATGTCATGATAGAGGGGTATCACTCTGGGTAGGAATATTATAATGTTGCAATTAACTTGGAAAGGTATAAAAGATATGGACCAATGTAACTGCCTTTGTCAGCTGAGAGGGCACCAAGGCTGGGGGTGCGTTCTCATCTCACCAACATCCCATAGAGGGATGAATAAACTCATACACTGCTAACTGCTTGTTTGTCTCTGTGTTACCTGTGTACGTGGTAGGGATGGGACATCTGGTAAAAAAAACAGCTACCGTTTTTACCAGTTACCAGTTTGCAAAATCCCGGTTTACTGGATTAAAACTGGTTAAGCGGTGCTGGATCTATTGCATTGATTTCAATGGGAAACTGTCAGGGACTTGGGGGAATTTTTTTTACAAAAAAAATCCAGGCTGGGCAGGGTGGGTGGGGGGTATCCCCTCTTCCACCTGCGCAGCCTGGACAGGGGAGGGAAAAGTGGTTGGGGTTTTTCTTTTTCTTTTTTTACATTGCAGCCATTCATTTCAATGGCCGCAATGTAAAACAATCCAGCACGGAGAACCGGTGCCGGTACCCCCAATATCTGGATGAATCCGATACTCCTGGTACAGCAAAATACCGGCAGTATCGGATACCGGATAATCCGAACTTCCCACCCCTAGTACGTGGCAACCACTACCTAAAGGGAACCTAACTCAACAGTGATGAGTACCATCTCCTGGTGGGAAGTCCAACTGAGCGACGCTTGGAACAAAATCCCCAAATATTTATAAGAAGAACCCTGGGCTATTGGGTGGACATCGAGAGACCAAGGGTGAATCTTCTTCCTCCTCCCAAAAACTAGGACTTTGCTCTTCTTACAATTGATAACCAACTTATTGGCAGAACAGTAGTTGGAAAGAGCTTTCAACTGTCTGCTCAGACCCACCCTAGTCTGGGAGAGGATAACCGCATCGTCAGCATAGAGTAGACAACCCAAATGGTGCGAGGCCAACTTGGGTGGGAAAAATTCAGACCGAGTCATTGAGGGGATGAGGTCATTGAGAAACAGATTGAATAGGGTGGGGGCGAGAATGCAACCTTGCCTAACACCTGAAAAGATGGGGAGCCAAGGTGTAAGATGCCCTGATGAGATAATCTGACAGCCAGCGCCAAATCCCTGTACAACAAACGAATCAAAATAAGCAGCCTCCGATCGATTGACAGTCTAGCTAGCTTAGCCCAAAGCAGAGACCTGTCAAGCGAATCGAAGGCCGCCTTCAGGTCTACAAAAGCACAAAAGAGCTTGGAATTGGCCTGAACATACTTTTTGGCCAGGTAGAAAAGGACCAAACAGTGATCGAGGGTCGATCTGTTGGCCTGAAATCCAGCCTGCTCCTTGTGTAGCACTTGAGACCCGGCCAGTCAGTTATTCAAGATGGATAGCAAATGCTTAGCATAAAGCTTAGCTATAACACTTAATGGGCTTATAGGCCTAAAGTTCCCTGGGTCCGACATATCACCACCCTTATAAATAGGGATAATCACCACCCTTCCCCAATCAGCTGGAAAAGCGCCAGTCCTGTCCAAGGAGGTGAAAAAAGCAGCCAGGAAAGAGGCCCACCAACCTACATGTGTCTTAATGAACTCAGCAGAGACACTATCATGGCCGGGAGCCTTCCCCGGCTTAAGAGAATGAATTAGTTTAGCCACCTCCAACTCCGTAACCGGGGGCGACAGGAGAAGGTCCGACAATAGGGGGGAAAGGTCCTTCTCGGGCTCCTGGGCTGGAAAAAGAGTCCGAAAGTGGGCCAACCAAATCTCACTAGAAATGGATGAGAGACTAGTGCTACAAGGGCTACCGATAACAGAATTGAAGGAGTGCCAAAAGCTCCTAGAATCCCTAGCGTGAGCAGTAGTAAGCAAAGTATCCCAAGTCAGGGCAGAATAAGCCGCCCTTTTACCCCTTAGGAGCGCACGGTACTCCTTGGCCTCCAGAAACTCCCGCAGCAGCCCCTCTTCCTTCCTCCTCCTGTAGGAGCTAAACAAGATGCCCAAGTAAACCATCAGGGCCCTGCATTCCCGGTCATACCAGGGGGCTCCCCTACAGACAGCCCCTCGACCTGCCCACAGTTGACAGGGGACAAAAATAAGAAGGGTCCTCAAGAGGGCAATAAGATTCAGATAATGGGTCGTCAGGTCCAACAGAGGGCATACTCCCACCACCAGGTCCCTGATCGCCTGGCAAGGGGGAGAGGACAATGCTTTCCCCAGCTGGAAGGCGAGGTCATTGGACCAGGGTTGTCTGCGTATGCCGATGCTAGCCTCATAAGAGACAGCCCTACTAGTTCCCACCACCTTTACAATAAACAGCTGGAAGGTTAAGATTAAGGGGAGGTGGTCGCTATGTATTACCTGGCCTATTAAAAAACTAGATAGATAGGGAAGGAGACTTGGGGAGACGGCGATGTAGTCAATTACACTACAGCCCTGATGGGAGACAAATGTGAAATTCCCCTCAACATCCCCAGGAAAGGCAACATTGAGAATCTGCAAATTTGAATTTGTCACCAGAGCAGCCCATCTGAGCCCAGAGGCATTTAGAGTCTTGTCCTTAGAACAGCGACTGAATACTGTGGCGCTAGGGCTGAAAGCTCCTTGGGGTCAGCACCCAGCCGGGCATTTAGATCCCCAGCCAGAACAAAAAGGCCTGCGAGTATCTAAGCTGCAGGGTATGAATGAAAATCTCCAGATTATCCCAAAAATCGCCCTGGAAACTGGAAGCATTGGCTGGGGGGATGTAGACGGTAAGGAAAATGAACAGCCTATTGTTCATTTGACCAACAACCACCAAAGCAATAGGGAGAAGTTTCGCCAACTCCACCACCACAAATCCCATTGCAGATTAAATAAGACAGGCAAGACCTCCACTCGAGTGACCCCTAGCAGCATAGGATACAGCCGGTATCCCCAAAACCCTAAACCCACGTAGCTCTAGGTCTTCCTGGGACTAAGTTTCCAGGAGACAGAGAATATCCATGTTACTAAGGAACTTTAAAAAGGAACAATCAAGAGATTGTGATCGCCAACCTGCTATGTTCCAGGCACAGAGTCTAACTGATCTTAGAAGGTTGGAAAACTGAGGCTGATGGGGAGATTCTCAGCAGTAAACCAGCCCCCCTGATGTCACTAAATCCTGCGGCGACTGGGAGAGGCAGCCCGGGCCCACCGGGGACACCGAGGGGTCCGATGGAGGACCTGTTGACACCAGGGGCATGGGATCACTCAAATCAGGAGCTTCTAAAGAGCCCACACCCAAGATGGAACTGGACTGAAGGGACTCGGAGAAGGTTAGCCCCAGCTTCAGGTCGTCAGTAGCAAAGCTCTCAACAAGGAGGGTCCTACCCCGCTCAATACCCTGAGCAATCTGCAGGAGTCTCTCCTGGATAGAGGGTACCTGGGCCACCAAGGCACCTCCAAGACATGGAACACCCTGCGGTGAACTCTTGGACAGGGACTCAGACCTACCCGAGACAGTATCACCTGGTGGGAGGGCCATCGGATGAGTGGCCAAGTCTCTAAAAGCCTCTCCCACGTGGACCCCCCCAAGAAGACAGCAAAGCAGCATGGGAGAGAATTACAGAGGCAAAATGGGACAAATGGAAAAAACAATAAACCGTTGCACATGCCAGTAGGAATGCAGGGACTGAAAGGAAACAATAGTTCCAGGGGAAACCCATCCCAAAATTTGCTCCAGATGGTAAGCAATGGCAGAGGTTGAGTTCCACAATGGGAAAAAGCCATTGGGAAGGAGATGGATTCTGAAGGATACTGCGTCTGGGATTGGACTCACCTTGGGTAAAAGAGAGGGCACCAGGGCACATGCCAAGGAGGAAGGACTAGCAGCTGACAGCAGGGATCCTCCAGAAGGACCCACCCCTGTGCTCCTAAAGGGGGAGGTTGACCGCAGCAGCTAGGGCAGGTCACAGCCCCACCTGGGGCTACCTGCCCAAAGCTGTTGGGACCAGACAATGACTTGGCAAAAGTTTGCAAGAGGTTATGTTGGGCCTTGAGCACTACTACAATTTCCCCCAAGGACTGGGAGAGAGAACTGGAAAATGACTCTAACAAGGAGCATTGCCTGTGGAGAAGATCACAATTGGCATTGTCCAGGTTTGGGGTTGAGCTAGCTTTGGCAACAAGGCTAGAAATACGGGCAAGCAAATCAAATCCAGTTGGGGGCACGCCTCCACCACAGGGGAAGCTCCCACAGCAGTCTGGAGTGTAAGATCCTCCTGTTCGGTGGGGACTTCAATAGAAGTCCCAGTTACGGCCAACAGGGTCGGGCACTGGGAACGGAGAAAGGGAAAGGCATCCAGTGAACCCTGGGCTAGAGGGGGCTTCGCCGTGACCGGCATGGCCAAAGGAACCTTCCTCTTCTTCAGACCAGTCCTTCCTAACATGCCTGCAGGCGGACACACGATCTCGAACCAGATGGCTCAGGATCCAACGGAGGGGCACCTATGCGTCGCCCGCGCCTAAGGTTGCATGCACAAGGGTACGCCCTTTTGCGCACAGTCCTTAGGTACGTCGCTCTGGTGGCTATAGTCTTTTAAAGGCCCCGCCTGGCCTTAGAGTCACCAGTTCCGCTCTTCCATCCGGCTCCAGAACAGCTGATCCACCTGCGCTGCTCCCCTGCGTCGTCCTACCCAGCATGCTCTGCCTCTGGTGGCTATAGTCTTTTAAAGGCCCTGCCTGGTCTTAGCATTACCAACTCCGCCCTTTGACCCGGTTCCGGAACAGCTGCTCCACCCACGCTGCTCCCCTGCATCATACTACCTGGCACACTCTGCCTCCAGTGGCTATAGTCTTTTAAAGGCCCTGCCTGGCCTTAGCGTCACCAGCTCTGCCCTTCCAACCGGCTCCAGAACAGCTGCTCCACCCGCACTGCTCCCCTGCGTCATCCTACCCGGCACCCGGTTTCATATCTGAAAGAGTCAACAGCTATCTTCAGTACTTTAGAGAGTGTAAAGGATTTGTTCCAGTCAGCTTAGGCATCCAGGTCCCTGCAGCTTATCCACGTTTCATGACCCTGGAGAGGCAGAGACCTCCTCTCAGGTCTAATGCCAGACCTAGCCTCAGGTAAATCTGCCTGGGAACCACCTCCGCCACTGCCCTCAGCCACACTGCCTGCCCTGATGTGCATGAGCCCATACTTGCCAGAGTGCCCTGCACATACGAGCTGCTGCTTGCCAATAGGGGTGCTGCTGCTGCTGCTCCTGCTAGGGCTGGGGGCAGGGATAGACCACACCGGCTGAAAGGGGTGACTGCTCCCACTCCCACCATCCCCAGTGGCATCCTGCTGTTGCTTCCGCACACTCTCAAGAGTCCGCTCTGCCTGCCGGACTGTCTCCACCAGCTCACCCTTCCAGTGCCCATAGAGCGCTGTCTGACATGCCACACTGCCCTTGACACTGGGGTCAGCATGGTTGCTGAAACATATTCTGCCCACTGCAAGAGCACATCAAACCACACCTTCAGCCTTGCCTTCAGCTGCCACACCAGGACAATCGCCTCAGTCACCAGTTTCCTGCCCTGAGGGCCACAACCCACCCCTGGAGAATTTCCTCCAGCCTCCTGAGGAGACCCTGGACCAGAGGGGTCACCTGGCTTATGGTGGCCATGGAGGAGCTGATGGTCTCTGTCACGGCCAGGAGCAGTCTCAACATGAAGACTGTGTGATCCAGGATCTCCCATTCAGCCCCATTGTACCCTGGAGGTGCAGCACTGTCCATCACCAGTTGAACCTGATGTAAGGCGGCTTTCTGCTCGAGAAGCCGCTCGAGCATCAGGAACATCAAATTCCATCGGGTGGCCACATCCTGCACAAGCTGGTGCACTGGGGAGCCTTGCTCTGCCTACTTCTCCTGGAGGAGGTTGCTGACCTTCACGCTCCAGTTAAAGAAACCGGCCAGCTTCCTCCCCCACTTGATTAGGGAGCTAAGGGTGCCTACCCCAATTCCCTTCTCCCCCAAGCCCAGAGCGTCCCTGACCACTAGGTGAAAGGATGCTGATGAAGCCCCCCTTGCAGACTGTCCTCAATATGTTGGCCGCATTGGCCGTCACCATGTACCCCTTTGTGAAGGGCGCACCTGGCATGACCCACTCCCTCACCATGGAGGTTATGGCTGCCTTGATATTCCTAGATGTGTGTGGGTCATGCATTACTTCTGCCTGAAGCAGGGCCCACCTATACCCTGCTTCGGGACCCCTCCTGCCAATCCCAAATGATACCTGTGGGTCCTGCCACCAGTGCGCCATCACTGCCAGGTAGGCATGCTGTGCATTCCTGCTTGACCACAGGTCTGTGTTGAAGTGGATGGTGTCACCACCACCCCTTGCCAGCTGCTCCCTCACCCACTCCTTTAAAGCCCGGTACAGGACTGGCGCCACCTGCTGACTCAGGGTGGTGCCTGAGGGCAGCTTAAACTGGGGGGGTCAGGAAGCCAATCAGGTGCCTAAACTTCATATCCAACCACCGAAAAGGGCTGCCTATCCAGCGCGATAATTTCTCACAACATGCACATGGCTTTCAGCTGAAAGCCAAGCTGCCCTCCACGTCCTGCAGCTGCCGAGGGACTTGGCAGCTGCCCCTACCCCAGCTCCTCCATGGTGCACTGACGCTGCTGCTGCTGCTGCTGCTGCTGCTGCTGCTGCTGCTGCTACTGCTGCTGCTGCTCCCCCCTAGAAGAAATTCCACTCCTGCTGCTAGAGGCAGCTGTTCGAGCAGGACGTTTGCCCGCTGATGGAGGTGGATGACTGGCTGCTGCAGTTGGGAACCCGCTGGTGTCCACTGCCCCTGCCTGCCCGCTTAGCAGCACAGTGCTGTGGCATTCCTTCAGGTGCCTCGCCATGGAAGATTTGCCAAGGTTTGTGAGCACCTGCCCATGCTTCACCACCTTCTGGCACAAAGTGCACTGCACCTCCCTGGGATCATCCACCCGCACAAACTTAAAATGCATGCAGACAGAGGATTTTTTGCCCTCTCCTGCCTTCTGTCCTGCACCGGGTGATGTACCACTAACAGCGCTGATGGGAAGGGCAGAACATGATGATGACACAGCTCTTGGAGGGACAGCCATCATCTCAGCACCAGACATCTCCTCCACAGGACTAGTGTCTGCCTTGCTGTCCCCAATATGAGTGATATCCCGCAAAGGAGAGTACTGGAACCCTGAGGCTGATCGACTTCCCATCATGCTGCTGCCACTCTTCCTGTGCCCCCTATAGCTGCTGCTGCTGCTCCTCTCCCTGCTGCCATTGCCCGGGGATCAGACCCTGCCTCTAGCAGCCAGGGTAGGATTCACCAGTCCTGGTCTGCTGGGAATCACCTCAATAATGGGGGTCGGGGACATTGGTGACCCTGAAGGAACATCTGACCCCGAAGCACCTGCACCTGCTCCTGCAGCTGCAGCAGATACAATTGCAGCCTCCTGGAGTGCAGGCCTTCCAGTGCCCTGCGTGGCAGTGGAGGACGCTAGCAGGAGGCGCCGCCAAACCACAACCCTAGTGCCAGTGCTGGGAACCTCTGAAGCCTGTCTGCCAAAATCAGACCTGTGCAGTTTGGGGCCTGGTGATGGGCTCAGGCTGCTGCTGATGTCTGCTGCCACTCCACTGGCACGGCCCCTGCCACCTCTGCCACGTGCCCCATTGCCTGCCTTATGGGCAGCAGACTGGCCTCTCCTGCATCCCTTCTCCATTTCTCCCACCCAAATAATGCACAGGAAGATTTTATTATTTATTTATTTATTTATTTATTTATTCATTCATTCAAATTTGTAATCTAATTTTATATATATCTACGCTAACTCTAACTGCTATTAACCATTCTAAAACCTATGAAACTAAATGGAATATTATCTAATGTCTACAAATGCCTAGTCCTACAAACATACTATAAAATATTAAAACTGAATCACTACACACTATCTCTAGCTAGCTCTATAACTAAGCTAACTCCTACAATTATCTATGTATGGTAACCATCTAATATCTATCTCTCTATATATACACAGGGATGGGGGTGGGGATTACAGACAGCTCACAACAAACACAGGGAGGGGTACAAAACTGAAATGAAACCTAAATCAGTCTGATCCAACTATAAATAAATCCAAAAACAGGGGAAGGGAATCAGGGATGGAATATACACAGGGAGGAGCAGTGGCGGGGAGGGAGAAAGAACACAGGGATGGGTAAAAAATAAAAATAACACCTAAATCTATCTTATGTAATCTAAATAAATGAAACTGTGGAGGTAAATGTGTGGAAATGGGTGAAATAGGAGTAGGATGGCAATGGATTAGGAACACAAACTTCTGGGAGAGGGAGACTTCTGAAAATGCCTGCTGACAGGATCAGTGGCTAGTTCAGAAGGAATTAGAAGGGGGAGGGCAATGACTTTTGTTACTTGCTGCGCCTGCCTTACCACAAGCCCCATTTGCTCCATGCAGCCTAGTCAATCACAGACTGCAAAACCATAGGTCTGAGGAAAGGCTGACTGCTAGCCTCTCTACCCCTGGCACCAGGAAGTCTGCTCCTCAGCTGCCACCCCTGGGCCTGCCAGTCAGGTTTTTCCTGCCCAAATGCGCCCGAACTCATCCGAACGCAACCCAACTGTTCGGGGGGATTGGTGTTCGGTTGGGCCATCTGGTTCTGCCTTCCTAACTGGCTGAGTTCCGGCTGAACTCCGAACGTCCAAACTGCATTTGCACATCCCTACTAGACTTCATCAAACCATAGTTATTACATTGACAGTATTAATGCATCTCTGTATTACCAGGGTATGAGCTAAATTAGCCACTTTCAACATGACATGATCAATTCAAAGGGAGGTTGCCAACAAAAAAGTTAATTTTAAATGTGTATTCCAATATATTTTCCCAGCTATGAGAGGGGAAATAAAACTATGACGAATTCTGGCTGTGAATGGGCAGTCAAACCGATAGTGGGGGATATCCTCAAATCGCTGCGAGCCGCAAGGGTAAAATCTCAGTTCATACTGAATTTTATTTTTCCTGCCTTCCACTACCGCCGACGGCATCAGCTGAAATCTTAGCAGAGTCGGTGCCCTAGGGATAGTAAAATTGCTTACAGAGGCTAGGTAGTACTTGAGTTGGTGCCAAGTCTTTTACTTACAAAACCAGGGAGCTATTTTAACTAGAGGAAGTGCAGCTATTAGAGATGTGCACCAGGGACCCATGTCATTTTTCATTTTCATTTTTTGTTTGTTATTTAACTCTGTCGTTTTCATTTTTATAAATATCAAATTTTCTTTTTAATTTTTCCTTTTGTTTTCGTTTTCTATTGGTTTAAATGAAAAACACAGTTTCGACTGTAACTTTTTTCTCATTATATTTGTATAAAACTTGGAGAGATTGTAACTCCAATGGAAGACATTAAATGTACCAAATTCCAAAACGATTGGAAAAAAGAATCCAATTTTATAAGCAGTTGAATTATATTATTTTGCAAAAGTCTTCATATGCATTCTTCGCTCTAACTACTTTGCCTCACATTTAATGTAGATGAAACTTGGTAAGCTTATACCCCTTCCAATATTTACTATCTCTGCCAATTTTCAGAAGGATTGGATAAAGGGTTCTGGTGGTATAAGCAATTAACTTATGAATGTATGTCTGATTGTAACATCTTCGTAGTCCAACCAGTGTACATGAAATTTATTTTATATTTATATATTTATTTATTTATTTATTATGTTAATTTATATCCCGCCACTCCTGAGAACAGCTCGGGATTAGCAGGGATGTATATCACATGTTCTTGATAATCTCTGCCAAATATCAGAAAGATGTGATAAAGGGTCCCAATTTTATATGCCTGCACAGCATATGCAGAGAAGGAGCCTATGCCAGGGATTCTCTTATGTGTCACTGTCGTAGAAGATTTGTTGTGATGCCAATTGGCCAGCAGAAATGTCAACCAAATATCCTCATTCTGTGCTGTGACCATACCAACATCTCTCCCCAACTTGTTACTTGGAAGTCAGAAGCATATGTTAAGAAAAGAGGCAATAGAAATTCTCTTATGTCCATCTTTCTCAGTGCTGTAGGATGTGATTGTGTTGACAATTGGCCAGTCTGGATGTGTAAACTATATCTCCTGATTTCTGGGATGCTATCTCCAAAGTCCCAATTATGTCCCTTCTATGCCCACCTCAGGGCTGCCCCCTATGCTGCCCCACCTCAAAGCCACTAATGATTGGTCCTGTAAATCTGGAAGCATGCAGTAATTGTCCAGTGATAGGGATGTGTGAATCCGGTTCGGAAGTTCAGGGTTCGGCCCGAACTTGGGGTGTTTGGACCGTTCATGAACAACCCGAATCCGAACCGCCGCCTGCCTGAACCAGCCGAACAAAGTGGGCAGGGCCACGGGGGCAGAGAGGAACCCGGTTTTCCCTCCCCCCTCCAGGCTGTGTGGGCGGAAGAGGTGCCAGGGAGCACCTCCCCCCCGCCCAGTCTCGTAATTTTTTTTAACCCCTCCACCCCAGGGATTGCTCTACATGGTGGTGCTGGGGCTCTGGCCCCAGGTCCAGTGGCAGCGGGTCCAGAGGAGGGTCCAGAGGCGGCAGTGCTCTGGAGAGCTTCAGGCCACTACTAGGCCTTCCAGGTCAAACTGGCCTTAAGCGGTCTGGAGCACCGCTGCCACCAACAGACCCTCGGCCCGGCACCATGAGGTAGGGCGATCCCTGGGGTGGGGTGTTAATTTTTTTTTTTACGAGGCTGGGGAGGTTGGGGGGGGAGTGCTCCCTGGTGCCCCTTCCACCTGCACAGCTTGGAGGGGGGGAGGGATAACCGTGGCCCTCCCACCTGAATGGGTTTGGCCCCCCCCCGAACCCGTTCAGGCCGAATAGGCTGAACTGAATGGTTTCGGGTTCGGACGAACCCTGAACGGGCCAAACACCGACCCCCCCCAGTGTTCGCACATACCTATCCAGTGAATGTGTCTGTCAATCTTTTGGGTTGATCCACATCCTCACTCCTACAGCCTCCCTCCCTCTGCCATGACAGGTGCCTGCCTCTGACTTGGACTGCATGTGCTGCTATTTATCTGAATGATGGTACTCAAGAGGACATCTTAAATTGCTTATAAAACTAGGTACCTTTATTAAATCTTCCTGTAGTTTGGCAGAGGGGACAGGGAAGGTATGTGATACATTATTTTCAAATGTCTTGTAAACAGGTTGGAATATAAAAATGTTACAACTGGAAATGTTTTTTCAAGTTAATGTCTCATACCATCAGGACCCTTTATCCAATCTTTCTGAAAATTGGCAGGAGTCTTAATCATGTGGAGGAACATAATATTCACAGGTTGTATGCAAATTGGATGGAATATAACAAAGTTGTAGCCATGAATGTGTATGGAGCTTTTCCTAAATTCACAACATTCAATTGCTTCTAAAATCGATTAGATGTATCTAATATTTTCAAAACTTGGTACACATAAAGCTCTCTGTTTGGGGTACAATCTCCCCAAGTGTTTTCAGAATTAAAAAAGAATTTTAAAAAGTTATAACTGGGAATACATTTTAAAATTTTTTTTCCCTTTATTTCAAAAACAAAAAGTCATTTTCTCTTCTTTTTTCATTATTATTATTTGTCATTTTCATTATTGCAATAAAAATAATGAAAACAACAATTTTTTATTGTTATTGTAATAACAAAAACAACATGCACACCTCTACATAATAGTCAGACTCATCTTTGCAAAGTTGAACCCACAGACAAAGTACAGACACAGTGCCCACAAAAACCACAGTAAAAGTGATCCCTTTCTGGCCTCTAGGGTACTGCCAATTTGCCAACAGGTAGTGCAAGCAGCAGCAGCACCCAAACATTAAGTATATTTGCCACTGGTGACAACCCTAGGCATTAGGTGATTTCAGATGCGTTCCGGAGTCACCACAGTGGATTCTCAGCGGTGGTGAATTGAAAAACCACCACCCCATGGCCAATAAAGGCCCCAAACAGACGTGACAGGAGCAGGACCATGGCAGGGAATTGGGTCGCCAGATCACAGACCGGGGCGGTGCAACAGATGTGATGCCGATCCCCGGCCATGGTCAAAACACCAAGAAGGAGTCGGGCAGAGGCGGAACACAGACATGGTCGCCTGAGGGCAAACAAAGCCAAAAGGGACACAAGAGAACACCCACACAAGGGAAACGGGAAGGGAGGGGGGAAAGGGAGAAGAGCCACCCAGGTACTGCACACAACAGGCACACAGACAGCGAGGGCACAGTGGAACACACAGCACAAACACACATGCCCGAGTGCACACACACCTGCATGGGAAAGGGAGGGAGGGGGGGAGGAGACACAGTGGGACAGACACCACACAAGGCACAACGGGCACTGGGGAGAGGGGGGAGGGACAGGGAAGAGGAGGGGAAATGGCACAGGGGCACATCGGGACACAGGCACTGGCAACCAGAACCCCCAATACAGAACAGCCCGCACGGGCACCCCCACAGCAACACAGGCAGTCCCGGAACAGTGGGCCCCAGGCAGTCCAGGCACAGCCACAGCAGGAGCACACACGGAACAGGGAGCAGGCTGGGAACAGTCCAGGAGGCAAACTCAGAACCTAAGCACCGGTGAGGGGACGATGGAGAGGAGACAGGAAATTCAGGGCAGTGCAGCAGGTTCAAAGTCACACAACCTCCCCCCCCCGGGAGGAAGCCTGGGGGGCCAGTTT
This sequence comes from Sphenodon punctatus, assembly GCA_003113815.1. Taxonomy (NCBI): domain Eukaryota; kingdom Metazoa; phylum Chordata; class Lepidosauria; order Sphenodontia; family Sphenodontidae; genus Sphenodon; species Sphenodon punctatus. The sequence continues at coordinate 510,938 of QEPC01008879.1, read as the reverse complement.
GGGGCCCTCAGAACTCTGAGATCACATGGGCACACAGGAGGGGGGTGGCCAGAGGGGTCCTGGAGCCACAGGAAGGGCCAGAGACACCCCAGGAAGCAGGCAGCACAGCTTCATGGCTGGGACAGCAAGGAGGGAGCAGGCAGCAGGCCACAGCAGCAGGGCGGAACTGGGACCCCACACGGGGGCCAGGAACAGGGGTCCGGGAGGCACAGGGGGACTCACAGCCAGCTGCTGGGGGACACGAAGGGCCCAGGGGCTGGGTGCAGTGCCTTGTGAATGAGGTGGGGCCAATAAAGGATGTCCCGGTGGTGCTCCTGCATGGACATGTAGTGGGCGATCAGGTAGTAAGCCTTGAAGGGATCCTACATGGAGAGACCCAGCTGCACATCGTAACGGGACCACACACTGGACGGACAGCGCAGCCAGCTCCGCCACAGTAGGCTCAGACACGCAGCAGTCGGCATCAGGGGGCCACGGAAGCTGACCCAGCTCCAACAGCCAGTGATACACCACCCCACAGGAGCACTGGTACCATGGGCCCCGTGAACGCAGCCAAAGTAGGACACGGCCAAGGCAGGGGCCCCTCAGCCAGACAGACCGTGTAGGCAGCCAGGCTGCACACAGACAGGGCAAACACGGTCTCCACCGAAGACCAGGTCACATGCAAGCACCTCATCTCCGGGATGTGCCCATTGGGAAAGGGAACCAGCCCCAGCATCTCAGCATGCAGCCGCCAGTCACGGGCGCTCGCCTCATAGCCGAAGTAACACAGGCCAGAGCTCAGGCTCGCATAAGCACCCGACAGGCTGTCCAGGAAGCTCAACAGAAATTGCACTGCTGGGGTATGCCACAGGTCACACAGGGCCAAGGTCTCGCAGAAGGACCATGGATGGGGGTCTCCATGGGGGCTGGGAGCTGGGAGTCCGATGAAAGCACAGCCAGCCATAGTCCAGAACACCAGGGAGAATAACACCATGGACATGGGGGCCCACATTTCCTCCAGGGCTTGGAGAGGGCTCGAGGGGGCAACAAGGCCAGCCGAGAAAGCCACAGGCTACAACAATGTATGGCAACAGAGCAAGGCGTGGGGTGCGGACCCAGCATAGGTTCAGGAACCGAGCACACAGACAGGACAGTCAACACACTAATCAGGCCGGCAAGGACACGATGTTGCAAACAGGGAGAGGTGGGAGGTGATGACAGGAGACATGCAGCTGCAGCCTGCACGCCTGGGCGCGCGCCGGCCCGTGCACACGGCTCTTGCCAGGGACAGCCGGTGCACTCGATACCGTGCACCCACCTCCCTGGGCCGCCTGCCCTGCAGGAGCTGGCACAGGCAGCCGGGGGGGGTGGAAACGCACATCCCAGGCTATATCAGGGCGTCCAGCAGGGAGAGGTGGGAGGTGATGACAGGAGACATGCAGCTGCAGCCTGCACGCCTGGGCGCGCGCCGGCCCGTGCACACGGCTCTTGCCAGGGACAGCCGGTGCACTCGATACCGTGCACCCACCTCCCTGGGCCGCCTGCCCTGCAGGAGCTGGCACAGGCAGCCGGGGGGGGTGGAAACGCACATCCCAGGCTATATCAGGGCGTCCAGCAGCCCCCCGGGGCTCACCTCACCATGGAGCGGGACAGGTTGGGTGCATGCGGGATGCTCCTTGCAATCTGTGCTGAGTGGTACCACGTCCACACCGATCAGCTGCACATCCAGACCCCTGAGGTGCACCTGGGCACCCGCCTGCAGGTTACCGTGGTCTGGAACGCTGCAGACGCCCGCAGAGCTCACCAAACCCGCAGGTACTCCCTGGTCTGGCTCAAGGCGCAGCGAGTGTCCGGGGCGGACTTACAGGCTGTGAGTCACAGCGGGAACAGGCCTGCGGCGATCCGCCAGGCAGCTGGGTCCCTCTAATGGAGGGGGGAGACCATGCGCTAGGCCGCTCTGCTTGCTATGCCCATAGCCTGGCGGTTATGGGTCACAGAGCGGACCCTTGACTGGTGGTCCCGGGCACTGGCTCAGTGGGATGAGGCATCCTGGAGGGCACACTTCCAGATTGACAAGCTCACCCTACTGTGGCTCGCGGAGCTGCTCATGTCCTGGCTGGAGCAACAGCACACCTCCATGAGGAACCCCATCCCCATGGTCCAGCAGGTGGCCATTGAGGTCTGGGCCCTGGCAATGCCAGACTCCTGCCGGTCCATCTCGCAGCACTTCGGTGTCGGGGTGAGCACTGTGGCCTGTATCCTCCGGGATGTCTGTGAGACTGTGGAGGGCGTACTCCTGGACAGGGCGAACCAGCTGGTGGATCAGGGGCCCGTGATGGCTGGCTTCACGGCTGGTGGGTTCCCCAACTGCATGGGGACCGTGGATGGCACTCACATTGAGATCCTCGCCCCTCCGCAGGGGAAGCCATGGAGTATGTCAACAGGCACGGGTATCACACCCTGCAGCTGCAGGCGGTCATGGACCACTGGGGGAGGTTCATAGACATCTTCATGGGCAACTCTGGGCACAGTCACGATGCCTGGATCATGACCATCTCCCACTTTTATGCCCGGATGTACCAGGGGGACTTTGCAGACATGGGGATGGCCCAGATCGAGGGGGTGCTGATGCCCCCTTGTATCCTGGGGGACCCGGCCTATGCCCTCACCCTGTGGCTGATGAAGGTATACCCGGTTGCCCAGACCCCAGCGGAGGCACTCTACAATACCCACCTATGTGCCAGCAGGACCGTGGTCGAGCGGGCATTTGGGGCCCTTAAGCAGCGCTGGAGGAGCCTCACCAGCCAACTAGACTACACAATGGAAACCTCGGCCCTGGTGATTGGTGCTGCTGTGTGCTGCACAATGTGTGCGAGACTGATGGGGCCATCCTCGAATACCCCATGCTTACCCGACCTCCCAGCCCCATGCCTCTGTAAGTGAAAGTGGACAACCTGAGGGAGTACCGTTATACCAAACGCATCCATACTGCCCTAGCCAGGCACATCAGCCAGGAGGCCCAGGCGTGAGGGCACACACCCCCGTCCCACCCCCCCAGCGGTCCCAGGGGATTCCCTGGGCAAGCCCCTATATGGGCATGATCCACCCCCCCACCTCTGTGCCCCTGAATGGACCACAGGAGGCGACTGTGTCATCCGTGTGTTTATTATATCACCCGCTTTCCCGTGCCCCTACCACCACCGCCCCCCCTCAGACTGCCCTCCCCCTTGCCCCTCATCCCCCCTGGCCCCCTCATTTCCTGGGGTGCCCCCTCGAGTGCCCTGTGGGTGGCATAGAACTCTGGGAGCTGCCCTCCCCCCCACTGTTCGTGTCCCCAACGGTGTCCTGGGAGGTTTCGGTGTACGGAGGGGCAGGCAGTGGTGGGAGGGAGAGAGGACCCAGGACCCGAGGGCCCCCCCTGGGTGGCTGCTCCCTCCGGAGGCCGGTGGGGACTGGGAGGCAGATTCAGGGCCCCTGGTAGTGTGGAGGCAGCTGGGGCAGTTGGGGAGCTTGTGGGGGTGCCGAGGACCAGGCACGGGGCCCTGGGCAGGCAGGGTGCCTGGCAGGGTAGCTGCCATGACATAGGCACACATAGTGCCCGCGTGCAGGAGCAGGGAGATCCCAATGTCATGGGACCTGTCCATCTTGGCTGAATGATCCCATACCATCCCTTCGATGACCTGTTCCAGTGGCCCAAATGCCTCTACATGCCTGCTGTGTTCCTGGCGCTCCCGCCTCCGCTCCAGGTGCACCTCTGCCTGGAGCCTCTGGTCCCTTGCTTCCGCCCACTCCAGGGAGTGCTCTATGGCTGCCTCCATGCAGTCCACGACCGCAATCATCTGCTCCCCCTGTTCTGTGGTGGTCCAGACAATGTCCTCTGCCTGGTTCTCCCTCCGGTGCCATACCCGTGCCTGGTGCTCCCTCATCTGCTGGGTTGGGGGCACAGGCCTGGGTTGCTGTGGCCCCTCCGACAGTCCTGTAGGGTACATAGTGGTTAGTCTTTTGCCGCCCCGGGCGTCCGCTCCCTAGGCGCCCACCTCACCCTTTCCCACCCCTCTGGGGCCCCCCTGCATGTCCCAGGTCCTCCACTCGGCCTGCCTGGTCCCCCCCCCACCCTGCCTCTGTGCCTCACCTGGGTCCTCTCCGGCTGCTGCCTGGGTTGCTCTGCACCAGCGTTCTCACCTGCCAGTCTCTGGTGCCAGGGCATTCCGTGCCCTGTGGGGTATGGGGTGGTGGTTGGTGGAAGGCTTCCAGGGTGCCTGGTTGTCCCCCCCAGCCCCGACCCCATGTTGTGGGCTCACAGGGCCGGGTGGGGCCTGCCCCCTGGCCATGCCGTCCCCAGCCCCCCTCGGCCCAGGTCCATCCCCCCGTCCCATGTGCTTGCTTACCCTCGATGTCTGTCTCTGATTCCTCCAAGGCTGGCCCCTCTGTATTGCTATGCTCCCCCTGTGACCACTGGCTGAGGGTGATGAGGGCACCGGCCACGGAGACCAGCTGTTTGGCCAGGGGGTAGGGGCTTTCCAGGGTGCTGTCCGGGGGTGGACTGCTGGTCCCCAAGGTCCCAGGGTGTTCCTGCAGGGGCTCTGGGGCTCTGGAGTGGGTGCCTTCTTGTGGGCTGGCGAGGGAAGGGGGTACCTCAGCCCGTTCCCTGCCCTGGACCACAGCACTCCCCACGAGCCGTAGGGCGACTATGGAGCCCTTCATATGGAGTATGTGGTCCCGGGCATCGTAGAAAGGGGCAGTCTGGAATCCATGTCTGGACCACTGGTTATTGTCCCTGATGGCCTTGTACCCCAAGCTCTTTGGCCTTGGATCGGCACTGTGCGACTGTCCGGTGATGCCCCGCCACCTCCATTTCCTGCACTATCTCCTCTGGGAGAATTCCTCTGACTGAGCACGAGCTCCAGCTGATGCTCCAGGGTCCCCCAGATGCGGAAGAAGTCCTGGGTCTCCTGGAGCCCCCACTGGCCCCCCCTGTGGTAGGGCCTTCTCCCCCTTCTCCCCTCCAGTTCCTATTCCTCCTCCTCCACCTCCTGCTCCTCCTTTGCCTGGTCAGGGCCCGTGTCCTCCAGGGACTTGGGCTCCCAGACCCATTTGCGTGTCTGTGGAACAGAAGCGTGGGGGGGGGGTGTTGTTGGGTGTTCGGGTGCTGTTTTGCCCCGGTTCCGCATCCCTGCCCCTTCCACCCCACCTGCTGGGCAGTCGCCCAGCCATTCCACTGCCCCCTTCTGGTGCCCCTGTGGTGCTGGGTCCACTCCCCTTTGTTTCCCTTACCTGTTTCCGGGGTGCCTCCTCCCCAGGTCTGGTTGATGTCCCTGGGGCTGCCTGTCCCAGATGTTGCTGCTGCTGCTACCCCTCCACCTCCTGCATATGCAGCATGACCACCTCCTCCCCCACCTGCACCTCCACCACCACCTCCTCCTCCCTCGCTCTCTCGCCCTTCGCTCGCCTCTGCCTCCCACCTCGCTTCATCCTGCCACATCCCCCTGCTGCTGTGTGCCCTTTAAATCTCCCCCCGCAGCCTGTGTTGTTGCTGGTTGCCTGGCAACATCTCTGTGTGCTTTGTCCCTGGCTGGGAATCATTTTGTTTGATTCCAGTCGGTGATTGCCATCCAGATGTTACTTTTTTTTGTTTCCCATCGGGAATCTCTTTGACCACGCTTTCGGAGATGGTCCAGGCCGGAGGTCCGGAAGCGTGATTGAATTTGACCCCATGTGGGTATTGACTGTGGTGAACATCTGATGGCCGCCAAACAGTCATTCAGGGCACTTTGGCCCCGCCGCTGGATTGAGTGTGGTTCACTGTGGTTGTGATCTCGTAACGTTTGAAAATACCCATTGCCTCTAGTATATGGATAGCCCAAACAGGGGAAGTGGAGCTAGGCAGATTCCAATGGCCACCATGGTGCTAAGCAGTGGAAGCAGCAGGCAGAAGTGGTGCCCATTAATTTTTTTAAAAGGCATGGCATTGGTGTGGCACTGGTAATTTTGAAAGCCCAGGCCAGGGAAGTGGAGCAAGGCAGAGATCCCTCTGGCCTCCATGGTGCCAAGCAGAAGCAGTGTGGCACCCACTTATTATTTTTAAAAAATCATGGCATGATGGAAGCAACTAACCCCCATCCCCCAGCATTGCCCCTATGGAAAGGCCATGCCAGGTACCCCTCCCCCACTCAAGCAAATTACTTACAGATCAGCAGAGTAGCACACGCAGCCAAATTCCATGGAGAATGGGAAATGGCTGTACAATCACTTTTATTTTGCTCCTGCCAGCCGATCAAAACTTGCCATCTGGCTTATCCATCACTCAAATGGAGTCTGAAGTTTTCCAAGGACTGAGTTTCATGTCTACAATATATCTTTATTCCAGAGAAAAAGCTCATCCCTAAACAAAGGTGTCTGGATAAGAAGATTTATACTGTAGTTCTTCATTACAGATATGTGTTAAGGGCTATATTTTTATTGTAAAAATTGAATAAATTATTTGTTTATCCAAGGAAACTAGAAAAACAAATTCTGTTGCATCTACCCATAACCTCTCACAAATGTGAGACAGGCTTCAATCCTGGACTTTCAAGCCACAGTATAAAGTTCCACCACTTAAAACTACAGGAAAAAGACTACTTCATTAAGCCAATAGGCACAAACTTGACTTGCACGTCCCTTCCCATGTAGGATACACAGGGCTCTTTCCCACAATTTGTTGATTGTGCAGGAAGGAACTTGGGATACATCCCAAGTTGCCTTTCCCCATTGTGAATGTGTTGTGTGAAAGGGATTTTAATTATTCTTAATTTTTTTGCACAAGAAAACATGTGCAACATGTTTTAACATCTTTACATGCACTGTGTAACTCCCTTCACACAGGGTGATTTCAGATGTTACGGGGCCCGTTGGCCCCGCACCGAAATCACAGAATTCCTTCCCCGCCAGGATCACCCTGTCACGCCGCAACAGACGTGCCGGGGGGGATCCCAGCGGGGAATTGGGGAGGGGGCGGGGCCGCGCGGTGCAACGTGCGGCTGCACGGCCCTGCCACCTCCACGCTCCCTGCTGCCCGCCCGCTGGGGAGACGGACGGGCGGCAGGGCCAATGCGGCCGCTGCGTCGGGCCGGATTCACCATGGCCTGGGGTCCCGCCGGTGATCCCGGGCCGTGGCGCCCGACCAGATGAGACGCCAGGGTTCACCCCGGCATGGGATTGCATTTGACACGCGGCGGCCTCCGGTCCCGCCGCTTCGGCCGCTCACGTGTTGAATGCAATCCCATGCTGTGGTAACATCTGGGGGGAAACATACGTTTCCCCCACCAGACGTTACGCGATCACAGCCACCACGCGGAATTGAGCGTGGTTCACTGTGATATCGTAACGTTTGAAATCACCCACAGCCTACCCACAGATGGGGAGGGTAACATGGGTCACACTCCATGTTTTCCCCCCAGTCAACAAGAGGGAGTCCATAGTTGTTGGTTGGAAGTCAGTAGCATAATTTGAAATGTGGTTCGGTGCAGGCTTTGGGTGTGTCATGATAGTTTTGGACTCTGTTATTTGCTGTGACATTGGGTAACCTCTCCGGATGCAGCCACACTTACTGTACATTTACCATGCCTTGGAAAGCCTTACCCCACTCCGAGTAGCCAAACCATGTGGTTCGGTGCATTGTTTGACTGGTTGGCTGCAAGATCTTGCCCCTCGCCATGTGGCAGGGCGAGCTACTACATGCTATATCCTCAGAAAAAGGCTGAGGATGCAGGACATAGCAGCCTTACGCAAAATGGGGTAAGGCTGCCCAAGGCATGGTAATGCTCTGCCACTCATGGTCTTGGTCCACTGCCGAGGTCCATTGTGGAGCTTTGAGTGGTGGATTTCTTGCTCCAGCCCTGGGTGGTCACGTCACAACTGGGGGTGGGATAGTGGGCAGGGTGGGGGTGGGGCTGGGGCTGGGGCAGGCCCAGGTGCTCGCTCATGTGGATGGCACCTTGACACACCACAGGGTGTGGTGGGATGGCAAACAGCGGTTTGGCTGCTTTGCAGGAAGGGCAATCCTCTGTCCTGCTCCCCATGCTGGCCCCAAAGTGTGGCAGCATCAATTGCCCACCATGGGGCACATGAGGATCAAGCAAGCACTCCACAGCTTGTATGGAAGCACCCTCTCTCCATCTTATTTGTAAAGTTTGGTAATAGCTCATTGCTAACTTTGTCTGAGATATAGGTACATGGCCTTGGTCAATAACAAGAGGAACGAAGCACATGGAAATTTAAACCATAACTAGAATTCTCTCCCAGGTGCTGACATTTCTCTCTGTCTACAAGGACTTTCAACAGGGAGCATTTCAGTGCTGTTATGGGAGAAAAAAAGAAAGTCACAAAACAACAAACTCCACAAATCTAAGATGATACTAAAAAAATTGGTAGTTTGCCAATGACCTGAGTAGCAAGTGCTCTAGATGTCTTATCTAAGGGGATTTTCACACAAGTCACTCTCCACCCACTACCCACCCACCACCCACCCACTATACATGTTGCAGGACTGCAGTGTTGCCCTATGGGTGTCCCGTACCTGTATAGTGGCTAGTGGGTGAGTAGTGGGTGGAGAGTGTCTTGTGTGAAAATGCCTTAAATATGTCTACCTCGCCCATCCCCCTCAAAAAAGAGACATAAGGTTGGTGATTTTTTAAAAAACAAATTCTAGATTTAACTTTTCTGCTAAACCAAAATTCTTTCCTGATAAATTTAGCTTGACTGTCGTTGACTCATAATAAGTAGGATCAAAACAATAACCAAACTGAATCTCCAAGAGAACCTGCAGGGATTGGTTTCTGGCCAACATCTATGAACCAAACCTACAAGATACAATTCACAAACTCTACTGCAAATTGAACTTTGTGGGGTTTCATAGCCCTCTTCTAAACGTTAAACAAAATTATTTCTGCCTTTCTGATCTGTAAGTCTTCTTAAGGAAGCAGACACCAGACGCTTCTGCTTCAAACATCATGCTTTTTATTTATGCATTGAAATAAAAAATGCAGATGTTAATATTGACAGGAGTCTGTCAGTCACCTCTCCCTATATGTTTACAGTACAGAAGAGCAGTTTGTGGTAGCAGAGGTCCCAGCTTAAGAGGGATATTTTCTTTTGGTACACTCTTGCCAAGAGTAGATTTAAAACAAATATTACTTATTACAAATATTTCTGCTCAGACTGTTTTCCAGCCAAGAGAAATGATAGCTTCTTTTCCTGAGATCAGTCGTTGTACAAAAACATCTTTACACAAACAAGTCAAATGAAAAGGAGACTTTTCTCGACTGAACGTGCGTTGCAGAATTTGCACTTATTTAAGCACATTCTTGAGTTTGGATGAAGGAAGCGACTTGAGTACTTGCTTTCGGTTGGCATATCTTCTCCACCTATAAAACAATACCAAAGGTTTTAGAATGCATATTGACAGGATATAATTCATGTTAAGGAAATTGACATGGTATAAGAGGTGTTAATGAGTTCATTCTTGAGGAATATTGAGCTCTTTCCATCCAACAATATCAAAGCATTTTTTGAAGAACAGTAAATAGCATGAACCCTATGGAAAAACAAACACAAAAGGGTGAAGTTACTAGCTCAAGGTCATGCAGAGGTTTCTTGAGTCTAGTCCAGTGCTCAAACCACTGGACTACATTGTCATTCCAGAGTAACTCAATTGATGTAAAAGGCATGACATACTTACACAGGTATGAACAAGGCTGCTAATTAAACAAATTCTTCATTAATAATATTTACTCATTTTAAGTGTGATGTTTTCTCTTATTGACACCTTGGATGAATGCCGTAGTTCTACCCTTTCTGGACTTTCTGCATATTTTGTTCCACTACAACTCTTTCTTCATGCTCTTCTTTGGTTTGAAACCTCTTTTGACTACCCAATAGTGCTCCTCCCCAGCCCTCCACACCCAGCTAGTGTTATCATCATTTGAAATTCAGCATTATTCTTCTTATGTCATTCATTTGTAAACTGGATTTGCTCAAAATTAGCATGTATTTTAATCATGAGTGGAGGTAGAAGATTTCTCATGATGTGAGACAATCTGGAATGAATCCAAGTAATTCGACATTCATCCCATTGACATGAAGAATGTTTTTAATAACAGGGGATTATCTGACCACCAGCAATTGCTATATTGATTTATTTCTACCTGAAGAAACAAATATACTGTTTCATATCACTAGTTATAGCTACATTTAAATGAAATACTTTTTTCCAAATAAGGTTCAACTGTTCATACAGACATATATATTTCTCTGCTGCAATAATTTGATGTAGACTTTTAAATACTTTAATCCTGAAATACATTAATTTGCTTTACAGTTTACTCTCATCCGCATGTGGCCCATCTCATGTTTAGCACGTTATTAGAAATGGTTGAATGTTGAGTTCTTTTCTTGATTTTTGTTTTTAAAACTCTGTATCTCAATATAACCAATATTTTAAAGTGTAAATGGATATTTCCCCCAATTTTTAAAGGTTCTTCTTTTCTTTTTTTTTAAATAACATGAAAAATGTTTGGTGCTTTGGTATATTAAAGTTGCAACTGAAAAGTTTTGGTTACCAACTGAAAACACAAAATTCAGCACATGAAATGTGGGGAAATCCAGCACCTCTTTTTAGAAAATAAAAAAAATATATGATTAGAGTTGATAATATTTTTTGCAACCACTTTCAGTCATTCTGTTAGAGAGCAGGGTTTCCTTCCAGAAGAAAAGGCTGCAGAACCTGTTTATGGCCTGTTTTACACGGACCACCCCTGGGGGGGCAGTCCATATGCATGCTGCTGCGGGGGCAGAGCGGGGGGGGGACTGCAGATGTGTGCACACCCAGCGCCCACTGCATTTTCGCTGCTCCATGCTTATTTATTTATTTATTACATTTTTACCCCGCATCCTCCTTCACGATGGCGGCTTGGAGTGGCACCAACATATAAAATACACAATAAAATACATAAGACTAAAATATTAAAATGTTAAAAACTAATAGGCTGAATGCTAAAGGCAATAAAGACACCCCCTCCCACACCCCCCTTTTTTTGGGTGGCGCATGGGGATGCATGGAGCATGGGAGCAAAGCACCTCCACATTTACACAAGATACTCCCATGGGTGTCCATGCGTGGGAACGTCTTGTGTAAAAAGGGTCTATGAAGCCCAGGTCATCCATACAGAGGCCCATAATGGTTATCTGCAATCCTTGGAACTATAGTGTTTTTGTGGTGTCTTCCTGCACAATTACCTCCTGTGATGCCTGCCATGGTACTGAAGTCCCACCTGATAGTTATTTCCTTGCAGCTATGCAGAGATATCCAAGATTCGTTGCTGCTATTCCTTCCATAGTAAGGAATTATTTGTATGATACAGATTATTTATCCATCATTATCACTATTTTCTTCCTTCAAATAGACAGGTAGACAAATCTGCTTTACTACACAATAAGTAGCATCAGACATTTCCCAGATACGATGCAATCTCCTTTTAAGAGTGAATTGTCAAGTAGTGTGAGTTTGGGTATTTTCAAATAAGAAAGAAGTCACACATTTCTAACATTGTGAGCATTGGGAAAGAAAAAGAGATGGTGAAATTTCTAGCACTTTCAGTCTTCAAATCAAGACTCAATGCCTCCTAAAAAGATACAGTTTAGGGTGAATCCTAAAATTGTTTAGCAGCAATTCACCAATGTGAGCGAAGAGATGGCAGTGATGCAAATCCCATCCCCTTCGCTCTCATTGGGGCAAAGGAACAGAATGAAACTGCCGCTAAACAATTTATATATATAAACATTGAGGGTTTTATTCATATTTGGATCTGTGCATGCAGAGCAATATGGATAATGAATTCTAAAAATACATTTTCAAATTTAGGACCAATTAGGACAAATTAAGGGAAGGGCATACTGAAGTGAATGAATGGGCTAGTGCCACGAAGAAAGATTTGTAATCATAATGGCAGAAAACTTTTAGTACTCTTTTATGTCTTTTCTTAAATATAGCTATATAGTTTAGTAGCTAGTAGTTAGTTAAAATGCAATGTAGTTAACGTATGTACCTACAGATATATACCTGCATGTTTTTAAGCTTTGAGATTCATGTATCCAAGAACCTGTTCTGAAAAGTGATGTTTACAGGAACACTATCACAAGACAACCTTTTAAGAAGCCAAGATTATGGGTGAAAACAGACATGACGCTAACTACCCTTTAACCACCCTTGGTGGTTATTTATGCATGTTGCAGGGCCGCATCAGGCACCAATACAGCCCTGCAACCTGCATAAATAACCACCAAGGGTGGTTAAAGGATGGTTAGCGTCATGTCTGTTTTCACCCTATGGCTTTAGCCATTTTTGAAATAGTTCACCAAGTCCACGTGATGTCTTATAAGTCCTGTTCACCATATGGTAGCAAATGTATTACTTGGATTCCAGGACAACAGGCCTTTCCACTTGAAGAGAGTTATATAAATGGTAAGAAATATCAGTGGACGCCTATGACATTATTTAGTCCTTGCAACAAACCAGGCTGCTAAAAATGGCCACAAAACATTTTGGCTCTACAAGGTTCAGCTGTAGTCTGAATGGAATGCCTGTATGACATCTGGGACATAGACGTCCAAAAGAGAGTAAGCCATTATTAAACAGGCAACATGATATTCTGTCCTGGCTGACACCTGACTTGATTATGACTAACAAAAACCCCTTGACATAATGTACTTTATGCACAAACTGAGAGAATAGATTCTAAGCCAAAGAAATCAAGAGAAAATAGAAATAGGAGTTAGTGAAATTCTCGTGACTTTGATTTATCGTAACATCAGCCAGCTTTCATTTTCCAGCCTAAGTGCAAGCTTCCAAATTATTTGCTACCTATGTTGTTGGTATAAACACAGGTCCTCCTGATGTATTATGGTAAGTCCATGGAATTTCTCTCTCTTTCTGTTAACTCCATTTGGGGCAGGCTATCACTTTCTTAAATGCATTGGGGCACGCTACAAGATAACGAGAAGCACAGATTGGATTTTATGGGCATGTGTCTGTTTGGATTGTGTGTTCTTTGGGGCAGAGCCTATGGCTTCCTTTGTTTTGGGGCAGCTTTGGGTATGTGGGTGGAAATTGGTAAAGGAAAATGTGTAATGTGAATTTTCTGATCTGTACCTACCTGCATAGATTTACCCACACATCTTGCAAAGATAAGTTAAAAAATCAGTCTGATGGGGGCAGTTCTAATTGATAAGAACTTTTCTTAAATATAAACAAAATATTAGAGGAAGAGCTAGAAAATTATATCCATGAGTGGTCTAGTATCATTAACCTTTGCTTTCAGCTTGAAACTGACTGTCAACAAACTTTAACAAAACTTTGAGAGCATTTGAATGCATTTTGCAGGAGTCCACATGCAACATCACATATTATACAAACGTTACATGGCTGAGCTCACCTTCATATATATGTATATATAAGTAATTCCAGTTTTCACCTTCCTCACATCATCTGTAATTGTTGAAAATACAGTGACATTTTTTGATAATGGCTTCCAACAGCTGGACTTGCCATCAAATCTTTTCTTTCGACATAGCAGATGTGCTTATATGTTTTAGCAGTTAAATCAAGACAAAAGGTTAAAGTTTTGACAGGAAAACCTCTGGCTTTCTCTCTAAATAATCTCTGTTACATAAAAAGCCTATTAAGGGTAATAGTCAGAAACATAAGAAGTGCCATACTGGGTCAGACCAATGGTTCATCTAGCCCAGCATCCTGTCTCCGACAGTGGCCAATCACAATGGCTTGGGAGAAGCACCCAACAGGTCACAATGGGGGGATCCATTCCCTGTTGTTTCCCCCCAGCTTCCATCATGTTCCCTGATCCTGTCTGGCTAATAGCTTCTAATGGACCTATCTTCCAGAAACTTGTTCAAACCTCTTTTAAACTCAGCTATCTTCTCTCTGTCATCTCTTCTCCAAGCTGAAGAGCCCCAACCTACCAAGCCTCTCCTCATACAGGAGCCCTTCCATGCCCTTGATCATTTTTGTTGCCCTTCTCTGCACCTTTTCTAGTTCAGCTATGTCTTTTTTTAGATGGGGTGACCAGAACTGCACACAATATTTGAGGTGTGGTCGCACCATTGATTTGCGGATTTCATTGTATTGTCCACAACAACCCCCAGATCCTTTTCCTGAGTGGTAATGCCTCCCAGCATTGTGTACGCATAGTTTGGATTATTTTTCCCTACATGCATCACTTTGCACTTGTCCACATTAAATCTCATTTGTCATTTAGATGCCCAGGCACCCAGTGTTGTAAGATCCTGTTGCAGTTCCTCACAGTCTGCTCGTGTTTTAACTACCTTGAATAACTTTGTGTTGTCTGCAAATTTGATCACCTCACTCTTAACACCCTTTTCCAAATCATTAATACATTAAACAGCACCAGTCCCAATACAGATCTCTGAGGCACACCACTTTTTACACCTCTCCATTGTGAAAACTGAGCATTTAGTCCTACCCTTTGCTTTCTATCTTTTAACCAGTTTCTGATCCATAGTAAGACACTATTTCCTATCCCATGACTTTTTAATTTTCTCAAGATTCTCTCATGAAGGACCTTATCAAATTCTTTCTGGAAATCCAGGTACATTGTATCTACCGGGTCTCCCTTGTCCACATGCTTATTTACACCCTCAAAGAATTCCAACAGCTTAGTGAGGCATGACTTACCTTTACTAAATCCGTGTTGACTCTTCACCATTAAGCCATGTTTGTCAACATGCCCTGTGATTCTGTCCTTAATGATGGTTTCCACCATTTTGCCCGGCACAGACATCAAGCTTACTGTAGTTTCCAGGATTGCCTCTGAATCCCTTTTTAAATATCAGGGTTACATTTGCCACCCTCCAGTCCTCGGGTACAGTGGCAGATTTTAGTGACAGGTTACAAATTACTAAAAGTAGGTCTGCTGTTTCATATTTCAGTTCCTTCAGAACTCTGGGGTGAATGCCATCTGGCCCTGGTGACTTGTTAGTATTCAGTTTGTCGATGTCCCTAAAACAATTTCCCTAGAACATCCTCCAATGTCACATTGATTTGTAAAAGCTCTTCCAATTCCTCCCCCATAAAGCAAGGACCTGGCATGAGTACCTCCTCAAAATCCTCTGCAGTGAAGAGCAACGCAAAGAACTCATTCAACTTCTCTGCAATGTCCTTATCCTCCCTGAGTGCCCCCTTTTACTCCCTTGTCATCTAATGGCCCAACTGACTCTCTAGCAGGCTTCTTGCTTCTGATGTAGTTCAGTAAATTAAGGCCTTTTTTACACAGATGCTGCGGCAGGACCGGTGGGTGGAGATGGGTGGAGATAGGTGGGGGAGCACACCCAGAGATCACCCGGTGGCGTGGAGCTGGGTGACATTTAAACAGATGGCACCACGGTGGGTTGCAGGATGGAAGGGGAGGGGCCTGTACACACCCAGTGGCCAAACACCCACCCAAGGAAACACCAAGAAAACACCCATGACAGTTACATGGACACGTGAGACACCGAATGATGGTGAAGCCCAGCTCAGCACAGCGGTGGCACAACATGACCAACTGAGGGCAAATGAAGCTGCGACATGCAGCTCCACTCACAAACCACCAGACCCTGTGCGGACAGGGTGGGAAGGAGCTGGGATGACAGGAGGCATGCAGTAGAAGACCCCAGTCAGCCCGCCCCGTGACAGACCCAAAAAACCGTGTGCCATGCCCCCCCCCACCCCATGAGACACCTCCCACACACAACTGTGCACACAACCACACAGGGAAGGGCTGCATGGCCGCAGCAAACCCACTGCAGGTATCCCCACACCAACAACGGATCCATGTGGCTGATGGGGGGGCATCACAAATGCTTGGAGGGGGCAGGGCACCAGGACAGCAGCCAAGGGGACAGACCCCCAACCCAAGGCACCAGGGGGGAAGAGGAGGACAGAGGCTGGGCTGGTGGGAGACAGAAGGGAACCAAGACAGGCGGCCGGCTGGCCGCAAACCACCCCGGCCAGGGACAGCAGGGGGAACCCCCAAAAGATACGGCAGAGCAGCTGCACATACGCTGGGAGGGGGCGCGGGATAACCATTCCCTTCCAGGCAATAGTGCCACAACTACCAAGAGGCACCCACACAAGAGACCAGACCACACGGAGGAACAGGACATACACCCAGGGAAGGGGGAAAAGCAACTGTAATACAAGGGGGAAGGACGTGGAACATGGGAAAGGTCCAAGGGAGATGGGGCAGCAGCACAGAGAGCAGCTCCCTGGGGCAGGGCCCCAGCCTCAATAGGGATGCCGGCCCCGTGCCCAGCTCCAGTGATCCGCCTGGGTGTGGTCCAGGTGGTGCACCCACTTCGGGAGGTGCAGCAGCAGCTGCACAACATCCTCCTGCTCCCTGAACCACTCAGCAGTCATCGCCTGCACTAAGGGATGGAGATAAGGGGCCATCAGGATGGGACAGTGGGCCCCAACACTGTGGAACCCTGAACAGGCACCTGGGGAGAGGGCCCCGCACACACACAGCACACTCATTGAACTCATCATACAGGTGGGCCCCAGCGTGGAGAACTGAGGCCGCATGCAGCAGCTGGCCAACCACCTGTGCCAGGTGGAGAAAGGCCAGGAACACAACCAGAGTAGCGAGAAGGGAGAGGGAGAAGGGGAGAGAGTGCATAGAAAAGGAATGGGTCAGCAGGGGTCAATAACCACACAGAAAGCACGACCCATGCAGTGACTAAGGACACCCAAGCCAGCACCCCACCTGCTCACACCGAGGGGGACCACGGGTGGTCATCAACAGGCCCATACACAGCCCACACTCACTGTCAGCTGCCCGTTGTGCCTGTCACCCATCCATCGCCTACAGTGCAAATGGTGGCAACCGACAGGGGGTGCCAGGAGCAGCGGAAGGCGGGGCAGCCCAGGCAGGGTGGCCAACCAATGGGTATTCCCCCACCAGACAGCCCAGTACATGACTGCAAAGGCCCCCAGGGCAAAACCAGCTTCTAGGAAGGGGTTGGGGCCCGCTGACTGCCCCCCCGCCCCCAGTGCTGGGGGTACAACTGAAAGCACCGCCATGGGACATCAGCAGCACACAGTTGCCAAACACACACCATGACAGCCCAATCAAGCCACCAAGGCGGCATGCAACACCGCCACAGGGAGAAGCAGGGGGTAGGCCACAGGAAGGGTGCCTGCACATTGAAGGAGGAGAGCAGGTAGCCACCGGAACGTGAAGGACAGCACTCACAATGGGATGCATTGGGCCCACACCACCCACAAGGGTGAACCCATGAGCCATAATGGAGCCCACAGGGAAGTCATCATCCACCACTGTATGCCACCCAACAGCCCCAGTCATCCAGAGCAGGAACTGCAGGGACCCCATCACAGGAACCCACACACAAGGACAGGGATGCAGCCAGGGGAGGGGCGTGTGGCGTCGCGCACAGACACAAATGCACCCAAGGTGGTACAGGCAAAGGCACAGACTTTATCAATGATGGGGGGAATGGGGGGGGGGAACGGCCAAACAGAGGCCAGCAAAGGAACACTCAGGGGCTCGTGTCCGTTCTCCACAACCAGCACACAGGAGCCCTTTGCAGCCACCCCCAGAGGGAAGGAAGTGGTCCGGAATGCTACAGGGCTATGGGGGCCAGAGTGAAGGGAAGCAGCGATGGGGTCTAGCTGACAGGCCAGCCTAACACCGGGTAACAGTACCATGGCCCGGAGCAGGGGGTTGAAGGTCAGGGCAGCCCACAGCACAGGCACACCAACGACAATGCGATGGAGGGGCTGTTCAGGACAGGAACTCATGGAAAGGCCAGAGGGTGCCCCTGAAACTGCTGGGCCAGGACCAGACCTTCCCAGGCAAATAGGTCCCGATAGAATCCTGGGAACACAAATGTGCATCCTCCATGAAACGGGGCAGTAGGCAGCCTTCACAAGTTGTAGGTTCATCACTGATTGGAAAGTGCCAAGTTCACATGTCATTGGGGTCCCAGTCAAGCAGGGGTCCTCTGACATTGGTGGGTAGCAGACTCAGCTTCCCAAGAAGTGCCTGGCAGTCCGATCACGGATGGGAGACGCCACGGGCATGCAGTAGGATGCCAGCATAGTCAGTAGGGATGGGTGAACGTGCTTCGGAAGTTCAGAGTTCAGCCCAAACTCGGCCTGTTCGGATGACTGAACCGAACCGAATGTTCTAACAGCTGAACAGTTCAGAAAACTTCGGATGAGTTTGGATGTGTTCAGAGTTGGGAAAAATGTGACTGGAAGGGAGAGGCAGCTGAGGAGCAGACTTCCTGGTGCAAGGGTCGACACCAAGGGTGGTTTCAGGGTCAAAAATACCAATACCAAAAAAATGTACGTTTTGGTACTGATAGCACTTTTTTGAATGTTCGGCCAACTTCGGCCAAACCAAACTCCACCAAACTGAACAGTCAAACCCAAACTCAGGTTTCGAACCAAACGACCTAACGTCCAAACATCCGAACGGCATTCTGTTCAGCCATCCCTAGTAGTCAGTAGCAACATGGGGACCCTTGGCCTGGAGGGCCAGCCCATACTCCGAATGTGTAGCCACCAGGCAGACAGCCATGATCTCTGGTGCAGTCCAGGGTACTGCAATTGCAGTTGGTTGGTCCAAAGAGGCTGTTGAAGGAAGGTGAAGCCGAGCTCCCCGGCACACCTCCTGCAAGATGGACCCCTGAATGGATGGTCCATCCCCCACATGTACCGTGACAGGAGATCAAAGTCATCTGTCACCGACAGGGGGTCACTCATCAGCAGCTGGACATCGCGGCTCTGCCACAGCATTCCCAACAGCATGTTGGCACAAGGCGACCACTCCTCCCCTGCACCACTGCTGGCCTCAAGGCCTGTTCCGCACCCAGCCATAACCATTCCAAGGGCTGCTCTGCAGCTTGCACAGGGATCCTATGGAAAGCAGCTGTGTTTGAGTGAGGTGTGAGAAGCTGTGTAGCGCTAGCCAGGCTGTGGCCATTCACAGCTGATAGTGGGATGGCTGCAAGGCCCTGTGAATCCCTGCACCACGCACTTGGTGGGTGCATTCCAGTAGTAGCAATGACAAATTAGCAAGACCATGGCTGCCTCTAGCAGGGAGCTAACGAGACACTCCATGCACTGTATCTTGATGGGACACAGTTGCACATTGCTGTGGCCTTCAAGCGATGTGAAGCAAGGCTGGGCCGGATGCCTCCTGGCCAGGGATCAAACGGGATCATTGCAGGTGCACAGGGGTGGGGGGGTCCCCTGGCCCACAGAGGAGCCCTGGAGCGCCACAACAAGGACCATAGCTTCCAGGTGGTCTGAGAGGGGGAGATGTGCCGGCGGGCTGCTGAGGGGGAATCCTCATCAGGTGCACAGAATACACCCATGGTAATGTGCCAATTGCATGGCAGACAGCACGGACTGCCAGGGTACATATGTGTTCTGGTAACTGTAGCCAGGTGTGGGGTGTAGAGTGAGAGGTGGTGTGAGGTGAATGAGAGACCATAGTGAGGTTAGTGTGTAATAGATCATTGGTGCTGGTGTCCAGAATGAGGTGCAGGTGCAGTGGAGGGGGTTGTCAGATGTGCTCAGCAGGTCACTCTGTGAAGCTGTTCCTGGGTATGGGTAGCAGGGGACGTGGGAGGCACATTGCAGGTGTGCAGGGTGCACAGGGCTTGGGGTCAGAGGGAACAGATTGCAGCTGGGTGATTGCTAGGTGCAGAGGCCACTCACAGGGTGTGTGGGTAAAGGGGACACAGTCACAGCTGCGTGGGCCTGGGTCAGGTCCCCCGGTAATGTAACACCTAGACAGGTAGCTGCTAGGTTACCCTGCACTGGTGCCGGTGGTGCCCCCCCCCCCAGAGTGTGAGTGTTGTGGGTGGTACCATGCTGCCTGTTGATAAGCTCCCTGAGGGGAGGGCTGTCCTCTTAATGGTCCTGTCTGCCTGCTTCATGATCCTGGCGCTGGTGTTGGAGCAATGGGCCAAGCTACAACTGCCAGGTCACCGCTTCTACAACCATGGTGTACGGTCAACCTGTGCTGAGCTGCATCGTTGCAGTGGACATGGAGGGTAGCTGTCCACCGACGGTCCATGTTCAGAACAACGGAGTCCCTGGACATGTGCCTGATACTGTCCTGGTGGCCGCTCATTGTCTATGAGTGCCGTGTCACTGTCCCAACGCGGAGGCTGAATTGGATGTGCTCTTGCACCAATGAATGATGGGAGAACATGCTGGCCACCTGAACGAATGAGGAATGGATGGACCACTTCCACATGAACCGCTCGTTGTTGGCCCGGCTTGGAGAGCACCTGAATCCACATCTCCAGAAGTGCAAAACCAACATGTGGTATCCACTGCTGCCAGGGATGCACGTGGCCATGGCCGTGTGGAGACTGGCCACCCCCAATTCCTGTTGGAGCGCTGGGGAGAAGTTCAGTATGGGGCCTTCAACTGTTAACAGGGCGCTCCACAACATCTGTGACCTGCCAGTTGAGCTACTGCTTGAGTGGGTCATACAGCTCCGGGATCCAGAGGTTGTGATCCTCGGCTTCCTGCATTGCATCCGGACGTGGGCTTCCTGCATTGCATAAGGGCGATAGACAGCACCCACATCCCAATAACCCAACCCCCCCACACCAAGACAGACCCCCCCCTCAGCCGTCTCCCCAGTCCCAGGATCCAGAGGTTGTCATCCGCAGCTTCAAAGACTTGGGCTTCCCGCATTGCATAGGGGCGATAGACAGCACCCACATCCCTATCATCCAGCCCCCATACACCAAGACACACCCTCCTCGGCCGTTTCCCCAGTGGTGCATTGCTCCTGTGTCTGGGTGCTGTCCTGGGGGTGGGGGTGGAAACTGTTAGCTGTCAGCTGCCCACCCTGTGCTTCCTCAGGTTGTTTTCCGTTGTTGGCATGTGAGCCACACTACCCAGGTTCTTGGGGTCACCTCGCACATACCTCACTGTCGCTCGCACTCCCTTCCCCATGCCCTGTGGCTGTGCTGGAGTGCGGGGCTGCGGTCAGCGTGGGTGCCGCGGTCTGTCCTCAGCCCTGTGGCAGGATGGGTGTGCTGTGTTTAGTGGTCCTTCCCTCTTTCCTCCCTCTGGCCCATGGGGCTGACTCCCCTCCCCTGGGCATCCCGGGGTCCCTCTGCTTACTCTGGCCCATTCTACGCAAGTTGCGGCACTGGCTCCCTTAGTTTTGTCGGTGGCTTTCCGTCCAGACATATTGGGAGCCACTGAACCCATGTCCTGTTTCGGATCCCTTTTAAGGGCTCCGGGGTGGGCGTCCGGCATCTCCCCGAGCGGGCGTGTCTGCATGGGAGCCATGCTTGGCCTCTCTAGCCATCTCTCTGTGGTCTCAGCCGACCCGTTCCTGTGGGTGTGGGTGTTTTGGTGTTGAACACCCATCTCCACCCACTTCCACCCATCGAGCATGCCGGCTCCTTCCCGGCTGCTCAGTGGGTGATGGTGGGTGTCGGTGGATGGGTCGTGAACGCACACCCATCCACTCGTGGACATTTACATGGGCACTCTCACATCCAACCCATGGGTGTTTATGGGTTTGCATAGGTGGGTGACGTCCGTGTAAAAACAGCCTAAGTGTCTGCAAACAAAAGAGAAGTTTCTGGTTTTGATCTTACATCATTTCTACACAGATGTAATTCCATTAGTTAAACTGAGGAGGAGAGTGAGATAAGGGTCAACTTTCCTTTTTCTAATGGCATATGTCAAAACATGTAGTCAAGCTGCAAAGTTCATATCCCATTACTATGTGGTTGGTTGTTCATTCCAGAAGCCAATTGCTAGCTACTTGGAATGTGCAACAGGCACGTCATTTGTTTTTGTTTTCATTTTCATTTGCAAAAACTCTTCATTTCCAAGGTTCAACAAAACTGTTCGACTTCTCTTTTTTTCATTTATTTTTTCATTTTTTAAAAAGAAAAATCACTGCTAGAGCACAAAATGACTGCCGGGCCATTCTGCGCAGATGCAACCCTTTTCCAAAATGCTACCAGCAGCATCAGCAGCATTTGGGGAAAGGGTGCACATGTGCAGAGTGGTCCAGTAGCCACTTTGCGCATGCCCAGGGATTTTTGTATTTTATACTGAAAATCGATGCTTTTTGTTTGTTTGTTTGTTTGTTTGCCATCTATTTTTGTTACCTTTGTCATTCATTGTCATATTTTAAGTAGTAAAAAAATAAAAAAGGACTTCATTCATTTTAGTAACTAATAAATGAAAACAAATTGCACACCCTACTAGCTACTAACTTTCAGAGTAAACTTATCTGAGGGGCAGGTTATTCCATAGTTAACTCCTGCAGGATGTTTGTTCTTCCCCTTCCTATTCATGATACCATCCCCTATTAGGAACATAAACTTTTCTAGATGAACCATTTGTCTGATCCACTTTGTCAGTTCCTATGCCAGAATCTAGGAACTATATCTTGTCCAGATGGAGAAGAAGAAACAGACCCTTTTCCAGGAACCAAAGGCAGTTTTATAGAGATTGAAAATTCTATTTTGTTTCTTTCTTTTTATTTATCTAGAATTTTTTAAAACACACAAATTCAGAGTTTTGCAGACTGGAAAGATTTTGTTCAGGTAAAGCTTTGAGAGTCTGACAGATTTTCTTCATGAAAAATTAAAAATATTTTTGAAGAAAGAGATTTTGAACTCCTTTGAATGTATTTGTATTCTGAAACCTCTTTTACTCGATTATCCTTTAAGATGTTTTTTTCTATCACTCCACAAAAAGAGAACTGTTCATTTCATCATCAGTATCATCTCAGTGATTGCACATTTGACACAAATCTGTCTCTCCTCTGGTGTCTTCTCAGATATTGTACACATTTTGTATAAACAGAAACTGTCATTCCTGTCACTGCTATTATCTTTTTGTTTAAACTTTTGAGGCTCTCAGAGGATTGATAGAAATTCTAGCTCAATTACTGCAGATTCTCTACAGTGATGGTTGGTTAGTCCTCCTGTGTTGTGTGAATTTACTAAAACATGTCATTTACTTTTATACATTGTCAGACAGATAACTGCCTGAGATACTCTCCACTCGACTGAAACCCTTGCCAAAATCACCAATGACCTTCTCTTACCTAGGTCTAAAGGCCTCTACTCCACTCTTGTCCTCCTTGATCTCACTGCTGCCTTTGACACTGTTGACCATTGCATCCTCCTGGATTCTCTATGCTCGCTTGCTTTCCGGGACTCTGTTTTTGACTGGTTCTCTTCATGTCTCTTGAACGGTTCCTTTAACGTTTCTCTTGCTGGTACCTCCTCTACGTCACTTCCCCTCTCTTGGGGAGTTCCCCAAGGCTCTGTCCTGGGCCCATTTCTCTTCTTCCTTTACACTCTTTCTCTAGGTAAACTCATTGAACCTCACAGCTTCCAGTACCACCTGTTTGCTGATGACACACAACTCTATCTCTCCACTCCTGTGCTCTCCCCCGCCATCCAGTCTCATATCACTTACAGTCTCTCTGACATCTCTGCTTGGATGTCTCACTGCCAGCTCGAGCTTATTTTGGTCAAGACTGAACTCCTCACCTTCCCCCCAAAATGTTCCCCTCCTATTTCCCTCTCAGTTTCCATTGAGGGTGTCACCATCCAGCCTTTCCCTCAGCCACATAGCCAGGGATTAATCTTTACTCCTTCCTCTTCTTTATGCCTCAGATCCAGACTGTTGCCAAATCCTGACACTGCTCCTTTCTCTGGCTTGCTCCAGATTGCTTCTGCCTCTAACTCTACCTATCTCTCAACTGAGATCTACCATACTTTTATAGCCAGCTGTAGCTCATTAACTGGTCACGTGCTGTCTCTTGGGCCAAGCCTTAAAGGGTCAGTGTCCAGGACTTCCTCTAGCAGGGAGTTAATCCCTTCATAGCCTGCTCCCTGCTACAATAGTGCTGCCTTACTGTAGCCACTGCAGAAACTGTATTCCAAGCTCTAATCATCTCTTGCCTTGACTACTGCAATTTCCTCTTTACTGGTCTCCATTGCTCTGATCTCACCACCCTCATCTCCATTCAATGCTCTGCTGCCAAAGTCATCGACCTTGCCTGTTGCTTTGACCATGGACGCAGACCCTCCTCTCTGCCCTACACTGGCTCCCTCAATGGGAATGCATTCAACACAAGCTCCTGGTCTTCACCTTCAAGACTTTTCAGGGCCTTGTTCTCACATATCTCCCCACTCTTGTATCCCACCACAATCCTTCCGGGGAGTTTTGCTCCTCTTCTGCCCCCACCTTTGCCTGCTTATGACTCCCCTGCTTCTTTGCCCCTTCTTCCTTGCTAAACCCATGCCTGTATACTCCCTTCCTGGATAAATTTGTTCTGCTCCATCCCTCCCAACTTTCAAATCCCTCCTGAAAACCTACCTCTTCCATCAGGCTCCTAGCTCATCACAAGTGAAATTCCATCCTCTTCCCTCCCTCAGTCATAATCTCTTCCCTGTAACTAAGACCCCTTTCACACCTTTCCCCCATGCATGTTTTGACTGTGGGAGGGAATGCACAAGCCAGAATATGCGCGTGGTTTTGAAAGCCCCCCTGCGGGGGTTTGCCGGCAAACACATGCAGAGATACAGAGCTCCTGCTCCGAGGCTGTTTTTAGACGAGGGTGCTGAAAGCGACTCCAGAGCCACACGTTAACAGAGAAGCCGTGCTGCACTGCTGTAAGTGATGTTCTCCCCGTTGTCGGCAATGGCGGCAGCCGGAGATGCGGCGCTGTTCACAGGCGCGTTCTAGAGACCTGAAAATGGAGGTCTCTAGAATGCACCTCTGCACAGCGCTGTGTCTCTGGCCACAGCCGTTGCTGGCAATGGGGAGAACGTCACTTCCATCAGCGCGGCACAGCTTCTCTGTTAATGCATGGCTCCAGCCTCATCTAAAAGCGGTGTGAGTCATAGTAGCAGAACTCCTGCTCTGTATCTCTGCATATGTTTGCCAGCAAAGACACACAGGGGGTGGGGTGGCTTTCTGACCAGCCGAACCCCATGCATATTCTGGCTTGTGCATTTCCATCCGCGGCCAAAATATATGCATGGGGGGAAGGTGTGCAAGTGGTCTAAGTTAAGCTCATATAACTACATTTTCTCAACCTCATGAATATATAATTGTCTCTCCTGATGTTCGCCTCTCCTTTGTCTCCCCCCTTCCTTGAGATTGTAAGACCCCTATCTATAGCTACAGATTGTACAGTGCCGGGTACAGCACTGGTGCGGTATAAATAAATAAATATGTAAGTATGACTAGGGAATACTTTATAATTAAGATATACAGCAGTTCTTCCAAAGGAATTTTGAGATGAAAATTGAGTCATTGAATATTTCTGAGTAGTAGATTGCACAAGGATAACACAGCATATAAGCTAAGCATATAAGTATAGCATATACAGCATACACAGTATATCATACAAACCGTATCGTTCTATTTTGTATTAGAACTGAAACCAATAGTATGAAAAATATTTTTTCCCACTTAAGAGTTCATTTGAACAGATCAGATATGAATATGATTTCAGGGAGTGCAATTCATTTTTGTTACTATGATAATAAAAATGAAAATTTCCATTTTCATTTTTGTTATTGTAATAATGAAAAAGAATATTAATAATAACAAAAACAAAAATGAAAACACATTTTTGTTTTTGAAATAATGGGAGGGAAACTGAATAATGTATTTCCAGCTATAACGTTTTTGTTTCTTATTCAATTATGATGAAACTTTCTGAGATAGTATCCCTAATGGACAGCACTAAGGGTTCCAAACGTTGGAAAGATTGGATAAAGGGAACTGATTTTATAAGCAATTGAATGTTGTGATTTTAAGAAAAGCTACATACACATTCCTGGCAACAAATTCTTTATCTTCCATCCAACTTGCATGAACCATGGGAATATTATGTCCCTCCCCAAGATTACCATAAAGGGTAATCTTTGATAAAGGTTCCTGATGTTATAAGCCATTAACTTGAAAATGCATTTCTGACTGTAACATTTTTATATTCCATCCTGTTTACAAGACATTGGGCAAGATTGCATCCAACACTTTCACTGTCATCTCTGCAAAACTACAGGACAATTTGTTAAAGGGACCCAATTTCATAAGCAATTGAAGTTGTCTGTGCCCTTAAAGACCATTATTCAGATAAAGAGCAGAACATGCAGTGCCAGTCAAAGGAAGGCACCTGGCATGGCAGGGGGAGGGAGAATGGGGAGCAACCCAAGAGACTGCCAACACATACACTGGCCAATTACTGCATGCTTCCAGCTTTACAGGACAAATCGGTGGTGGCTTCGAGGTAGGCATAGGAGGAAGCCCTGAGGTGGGCATAAACTGGGATTTTGGAGATAGCAACAATCATGAGATATGGTTTACACATTCAGGCTGGCCAATTATCATCGCAATCACATCCTGCAGCACTGTGACAAAGGACATCAGAGAATCTCTATTGGCTCTTTCCTAAACAGATGTTTCCAACTTTCCACAGTGACACGTAAGAGAATTACCTGATATAGGCTTATTGTCTGCATATGCTGTGTAGGCTTATAAAATTGGGATCCTTTATCACATCTTTCCAATATTTGGCAGAGATGATCCTGAAGCTGTGAGATACAGCCCTGCCAATGTCATGTACACTGATTGGACTACAAAGGTGTTACAGTCATACATACATCTATAAGTTAATTGCTTATACCACCAGGAACCTTTATCCAATCCTTCTGAAATTTGGACTAGGTAGTGAAGTTGGGGAGGGGTATAAACTTTCCAGGTTTCATCCACATTAGGTGAGAGACAAAGACGTTACCACCAGGAATGTATATGCAGAAATTGGCAAAATAACATAATTCAACCACTTTAAAAATCAAATTCTTTTATCCAGTTTTTCTGAAGTTTGGTACACAAACTTCCATTTTAGGTACAATCCCTCAATGTTACATCCAAATGTAATAAAATATTAAAAAGTTACAGCCAAAAATGTATTTTCTATTGAAACCAATTGAAATTGAAAACAAAAGCAAAAACAAAAATGAGATTTCAATATTTACGGGGGTTGGGGGAGGGAGGAAAGATGGAAAATGAAAATGAATAGCAACATGGGTCCCTGGTGCACACGTCTAATATGATTCCTTTATTCATTTTAGAAATTTAAGATATTTATGATGTTATTCTGGCTATTTACATTCCTAAATGACCAAAATAACTGAACCCAGGTATTTGAAAACCTAATATGCAAATTTCATTTCGGGTGCAAATATTTATTCTGATATTTATTTATTAATTATTATTAGCAGAAGTAGCAGCATTCATTATATCATTCTTGACCACACAGCTCAGGGTGGCTCACAAATTGATAAAACATCCAACAATAATAATCACAATAAAACAATAAAATACAACTTAAAACAACCCAAATGGAGCCCAAAGACAACCCAACCACCCCCCTCCCAAACCTCCACCCACCACCCTATCCCCCGCCCTCACTGAAAGCCAGGTGGAACAACCAGATTTTACATTTGCGTCAAAACGCAGGGAGGTCTGGGGCCAATCATCCCCCACCCCACCCCAAGCAGGGAGTTCCACAGCTGTGGTGGCCTCTCCATCGTGGCCCCTTGAAATACCCAGGGGACCACCAGGAGGGTTCCCCCCCCCGATGATCCAAGGGCCAATCCAGAGCCTGAGAGTGAGATGGTCTCACAGGTAGGCGGGGCCTAGACCAAGCAGGGTTTTATAGGTCAGCACAAACACCTTGAATCGGGCCAAGAAAACTATAGGCAGCCAGTTCAGAGAACGGAGCACTGGCGTTATGTGCTCTCGTCAGCCCATCCCAGTAAGGAGACAGGCCGCCACATTCTGCACCAGCTGTAGTTTCTGAACCATCACCATGGGTAGCCCCATGTACAGGGTGTTGCAATCATCAAGTCTTGAGGACACTGAACACCAAACCTTCTCACGACCTTGCTCAGCGACTGCATATAGATGTTTGATTGATTTATTGATGGCACTGGCTTTCGCTATGGCCCAACCAACAAAATAACAAACATACAGAAACTAAATTAATAACATCCATAAAATATAAATAAAAGTAACAATAAATTATAATTATATAGTTGTATAATTTAAGATTCAATCATGAATACATCCCAGCCAGTTGAACAGGAGAGGGGACAGAATAGAACCTTACGGAACTCCACACATAAGGTCACGAGGGAATGAAAAACAATCTCCTAGCACCACCCACTAGGGGTGTGCATGTTGGTTTCATTATTACAATACCAATAATGAAAATTGTCATTTTCATTATCATTATTGCATTAACAAAAATGACAAATAATAATAACAAAAATAGAAACAAAAATGTTTCATTTTTGAAATAAAGGGAAAACACTGAAAAATGTATTTCTGGCTATAGCTTTTTGTTTCTTATTCAATTATGATGAAGTCTGGGGAGCTTGTAAAACCAATTAAGGGCATTACTTGTACCATTTTCTGAAATGATTCGATAAAGGAAACAGATTTTAGAAGCAATTGAATGTTGTGTTTTTAAGGAAAGGTCCATACACATTCATAGCTACAACTTCTTTGTCTTCCATCCATTTTGCATGAAACATATGACTATCATGTTCCTCTACAAGCTTAAAACACCTGCCAGTTTTCAGAAAGAGTGGATGAAGGGTTCTGATGGTATAAACATTAACATGAAAATACATTTCAAGATGTAACATTTGTATATTCCATTCTGTTTACAAGATATTTGACAGGAATTTATAATATACCTTCCCTGTCATTCCTGATAAACAATAGGACAATTTTATAAAGGTACAAAATTTTATAAGCAATTGAAATTGTCCCCTTGAAGACCATTATTCAGTTAAATAGCAGCACATGCAGTGCCAGTCAGAGGCAGGCACCTGGCATGACAGGGGGAGAGAGGCTGTAGGAGGGAGAATTTAGAGCAACCCAAAAGACTGACATACACATTCACTGGCCAATTAGTGCATGCTTCTGGCTTTACACGACCAATCAGTACTGACTTCGAGGTGGGCATAGAGGGTGGTGCTCAGGCAGGCATAGAAGGGACATAACTGGGACTTTGGGGGATAGCATCACAGCAATCAGGAGACATAGTTTACACATCCAGGCTGGCCAATTATCATCACAATCACATCCTGCAGCACTGTGACAGAGGACATAAGAGACTCTCTATTGACTGTTTCCCAAACAGATGCTTCTCACTTTCCATTCCCAGTAACAAGTGAGGGAGAGATGTTGGGATGGTCACAGAACATAATTAGGATATTTGGTTGAAATTTCTGCTGGTCAATTGACATCATAAACCGATCTTATACCACAGCGTCATGTAAGAGAATTAGGGATGGGTGAACAGAACGCCTTTCGGATGCTCGGATTTTTGGTTCGATTCAGCCGAGTTTGGTTTGGCCGAACTTGGCCGAACATTCAAAAATAGCAAAACTGAAATGAAATGGAAACCGAAACCTAATTTTCGGCCCTGGAAAGATGTTTATCCTGCCCCCGAACTCATCCGAACATATCTGAACACGACCGAACTGTTCGGTTGTTCGAGAGTTCTGTTCGGACGTTCTGTTTGGGCGTCCGAACAGACCGATTTCGGTCCGAACTCCAAACATCTGACCCGCGTTCACCCATCCCTAAAGAGAATCCCTGGCATAGGCTCCTTCTCTGCATATGCTGTGCAGGCTTATAAAAACAGGGCCCTTTATCACATCTTTCTGATAGGAATGGGCGAACACGGTTCGGAAGTTCGGAGTTCGCCGCAAACTCAGCCTGTTCGGATGACCTAACCCAAACCTGAATCCGAACCTGAACCTGAACTAACTCAATTCTGAACGCCGAACTGTCCGAACAGTTTGGTCAGTTTGAAATGTGTTCAGGTGAGTTCGGGTGGCTAAAATGACAAAAAAATGACAAAATGTCACTAGAAGGCCAAACATGGCAGGGAGGGGGAGTCAGCTGAGGAGCAGACTTTCAGGCACCAGGGATGGAGAGGCTTGGAATTGAAGCCAGCCTGCCCAATCACCATCCCTTTTCGCCTCAGACCACTGGCTTCGCAGTCTGCAATTGGCCACGGGCTAGGGTGCACGGAGCCAATGGGGCTTGCGGTGACATGGGCACAGGAATAAACAAAACTAATTGCCTCCCCCTTTCCCAAAACCTTCTGAGCTAGTCATTGTTCTGGAACAGCAAGCGTTTCAGAAGGCTCCCTCTCTCCTAGCAGTTTTTGTTCCTTCCTATTCCTAATCCATTGCCATCCTCCTCCTATTTTACCCATCCAACCCATTTACCTCCATATTATCATTTATTTTGATTATATTAGATAGCTTTAGGTGTTTTTTTTTGTTTTCCCCCTCCCTGTGTTCCCTGTGTTCAATCTTCCTTCTTCTCTACCCCCTCCATTCAATACTTTTCCCTCTCCCTCTTATTCCATCCCGGATTCCCTTTCACTGTTTTAAGTTTTGGATTTATTTAGAGTAGGAATATTATTAGATTGATTTTCATTTCAGTTTTGTACCCCTCCCTGTGTTCTTTGTGTTTCCCCCTTTGTAATATTGTATATATAGATAGATAGTTATTAGATAGACAGTTACTAGATAGATATACATAGTAGTTAGCTTAGTTATAGAGATAGATAGAGATACAGTGTGTTTGTAGGACAAGTCCTTTGTAGTTAATTATTAGGGTATTCCATTTAGTTCAATAGGTTTTAGAATAGTTAATAGCAGTTATATTTAGTGTAGAGATATATATAGATTTATAAAAAAGAAACAGCCACTCCATCCCCAGGACCCACCATCAGGGTTCTGGGGCCTACATTACTGGCAGGGAGGCTGTGGCCAATATGTAACTAGAAGCAGCCACTCTAGCTGCAGGATTCACCATCATGGGTCTGGGGCCATCATTCCTATCACAGAGGCGATGTCATTCCAACGCACCAAGAAACAGCCGTCGGGGGTCTGGGGCCAAGTTACAGGCAGGGAGGGCTGTGGCCAATATGTACCTAGAAGCTGCCACTCTAGCCCCAGAACCCACTGTCATGGGTCTGGGGCCATCATTCCTCGCACAGAGAGCCGATTTTCCAAAGCATCAAGAAACAGCCACTCCAACCCCAGGACCTGCCATCAGGGTTCTGGGGTCAAGTTACAGGCAGGGAGGGCTGTGGCCAATATGTACCTGGGAGCTGCCACTCTAGCCCCAGGACCCACCGTAATGGTCTGGAGCCATCATTCCTCGCACGGAGATGGTGTCATTCCACCACATCAAGATACAGACACTCCATCCCCAGGACCCACTGTCAGGGTTCTGGGGCCAAGTTACTGGCAGGGAGGGCTGTGGTCAATACCTAGAAGCTGCCACTCTAGCCCCAGGATCCACCGTCATGGGTCTGGGGCCATGATTCCTCACAGAGAGAGCCTTTTTCCAAATGCCTGAAACAAACAGGACCGAACCAAACGGCCGAACCCGAATGCGGCGAACGAACTGAATGGCCGAACCGAACGGCCGAACCGAACCGGACCAAACCAAATGACTAAACCCAAACCGCGATCTGTTCGCCCATCCCTACTTGATGATATTTGTCAGAGATGACTGCGAATGTATGATTTACATCCCTGCCAAATTTCATGTACAGTTGATTGGACTACCAAGATGTTACAGTCAGACATACATTTATAAGTTAATTGCTTATACCACCAGGACCATTTGTCTAATACTTCTGAAAATTTTCAAAGATAATAATTATGGGAAGGGGTATGAACATGCCAAGATTCTTCTATCTTAAATGTGAGGCAAAGTAGTTACACCTAAGAATGTATATGAAGATTTCTTCAAAATAAATTAATTCAAGTACTTCTAAAATTGGATTCCTTTATCCAATACTTTTGGAGTTTGGTAAAAATAATGCCTTCCATTGGAGATATAATCCCTCCATGTTTCAGACAAATAGAGTACAAAACAAAAAAGGTACAGCCATAAATGTGTTTTCCATTGAAACCAATGGAAAACGAAAATGAAATTAAAAAATGAAAATGACAGTTTGATATTTATGAAAAAAAAAGACAGATTTAAATAACAAAAATGAAGAAACAAAAATGAAAATGACATGGGCCCCTGGTGCACACTTCTACCACCTGCTGAATTCTTCCCGCCAGGAACCATTCATTAACAGTTCTGTCCACCCCAGCTCGGTCCATCAGGCAAGCCAGCAACATCCCATGGTCAGCAGTATCAAATACCTCTGCAGTGACAGCTCTAAAAGGATCAGGAGAGACGACTGCCCCTGATCCATATCCCAGAGAATGTCATCAACCAATGGTACAAGCTCAATCTCAGTGCCATGTCTCAGATGAAAGCCAGACTGCGAGGGATCTAGGAAGCCGATGCTGTCCAGATGCTTCTGCAGCTGCTGGACCACAACCTGTTTAATAACCTTCCCTAAAAAGGGAAGGTTAGAGACTGGCCAATAACTGGCTAGGGAGTCAACATCAAGCGATGTTTTTTTTTTTAGCAGGGTCCTCCTTGAGACGGTCCGGAATTCTGCCCTCCCATAGGTAGGCATTGACCACCCCAGCCAGCAATGGCCTCAGCATCTCCCTGTGGCCTTAACCAGCCAGGACAAGCACGAGTCCAGCTCACAAGAAGTGGCTCTAACAGCCCCCAGAACATCCCCTGCATCAGTAGGCGACACCCACTGAAACTGATTCCACAAAACCGGACAAGACAGGGCTTGATAGTATCCCATTTGTCTCCAGCAGCCAGGATGGGTACAGGTCAAGCTCACGAATGTGGCCCTCACAGCTCCCAGAACATCCGCCGCATCAGTGGATGACACAGTCTGAAACTGATCCTACAAAATAGAACCATAGCCCCTGGTTCTCCTACTGCAATATATGCAGCATCACACTCATGCAGAATATGAGCAGTTTTATCTGCAAAATATTCAACAAACATCTCATAGTGGGCACTGGATGAGTCCAGCTCCAGGTGGAGGGAGGCCAGACTGACCAGCTCTCTCACCACCCAGAAAAGTTCTGCTGAATGAGATTTTGCAGATACTATGAAAGCAGTGAAGAACCCCTTCTTAGTTGCCCACATAGTCACAGCATAGGTCTTAAAAATTGCTCTATACTGCAATCTATCGGCTTCGGCCTAAGAACGGCGCCACTGTCACTCTAACCCCCTCCCCTCTCATTTCATCAACCGCAGATCCTCAGTAAACCAAGGAGGCCTGCGATGATGAGGAGGAGGAAGCAGATGTGTAGGAGCAACCCAGTCGATTGCCTCAGTCAGCAAGGAGTTCCAAAATACAACGAGGTCTTTGAACGGGTGGGTGTTGAGATCAAGGGGTAACTCCCCCAGAGCATTCTTGAACCTCTCTTGTTCCATGAGTCTCTGGGGGCAAACCAAATGAACTGGTTCCACACCTTTCCGGGAGCAGACATGTGCCAGGAAGCTGGCCCACAGGAGGTAATGATCCGTCCATGACAAGGGCATCGCCAACACCTCCACCACTAATAGATCCCCTGCTTCAAGGCCGGTACAAAATATCAGATCAAGGGTATGTCCTACATAATGCATCGGGCTTCTGACTACCTGAGACAGGCCCATAGTTGTCATGGCAGTCATGAACTCATGCTTCACCCCTCCAAGACTGGCGTCCGTGTGAATATTGAGGTCCCCCAGGGCCAAGGTCCTTGGGACCACAAGACCACCTCTGACACCAGCTCTGTCAGGGCATGTAGGGATGCCACCAGACAGGTAGGTGCATGGTATACCAGCAGCACCCCTAATCTTTCTCCTGCCAAATTGACCACAAGATGGAAACCCTCCATGCCTGACACCAATTGCACCAGATTCACCCTAACAGACCACAACTCCCTAAAAACAATGGTACACCACCTCCACCATTCCTCCAGTTGAGGCTGATGCTGCATGGAGTACCCAGCCTGAACCAGGTCAGCCAAAATAGGACCCGACTCTGCATCCAGCCACGTCTCCGCAATGCATGTGAGGTTAGCCGCACAGTTCAGGATTAACTCCTGGACTGTAGTTGACTTATTAGCCACTGACCTCACATTCAACAGCATCAGATTTAGGCCAGGGGCCCCATGATTCTGAACCACCTCACCACCTGTTTGGGGGCACTGAGTGGGACAGGTATCAAGCATCTGTCCAGTCTCATAGATTGCTCATGCCCCCCCAGACCATATCTCACCTGGCCCATTACAACCCCAATTTCTGCAGTCCTTCCCCTCCCCCCGGCCCCCCTTTCTAGCTGCTCTGCCTTAATGGTGAGAGAGGTCCCCAACCCCCACCGCCCCCTCCTCTTACCAAGGGACATTCATATAACCCCAACCTCTCCCTATCCAATCTGTCCTACAATGCTTGGACCTTCAATGCTTGGACTTGCCTTTCCAAATCAAGATTTTGGAATTTCCCTTTTTGTTCTGATTCCAGATTTACCATATGATGGGTAATTCCTCTCCTGGCCAGTTCAAATTGTATTTTTATAGAAGCCATTCTTTTCAGCTCACCAAAGTACCCAAAAATAGAATCCTCTTAAATACATCATCCTCTTAAGGCAGGGGGCTTGACCTCAGTTTTGATTCCCTTAAGTGGTCTCTTCAGGTGGATTGGCAGTGCTTTGGCAATGCTGCAAAGTATTTTCCACCTGTGAAAAAGAATTGTGATCAGAATCCATAGTTTCCCCCCACTAATACAACTAGACATAATTAGAATGGGACTGAATATTTCAAATATTCAGTTAGAACATTCTTTGATTTTACCCATCATTTCATTCCATTAGAATACATTTACTGGCAGGAATGGTTGTGGAAACAGTGAATTTTAAACAAATGTTCATGAATATGGAATGCATGAAGGAAAATCAATGTTAAACTCAAAAATGTATTTTAATCACACATGATTCTCTATCAGTCAGAGAAAAAACCCACTACTATGTGAACTGTATGTCCAATCAATACTATAAACACACTGCTCAAATTAAAGAGAGTAGGGACTTTTAAGATGCTGCTCTTGATTGTTTTACTGACCAATAATCAGTCAGAGAAATTATGTGGTAAATTATCTTGAATAGTAACTGAGCTGAGAAAATCAGCAGAAAGAGGATAGTTAAATAACTTATATTTTGTGATTTATTTCCTTTGACTATAGTAGCTAAAGGCCCCCATATGAGTGGTGGGGGCACTTATCTCAGGGGGAAGTTTGTGAAGGAAATAGAAAGGTTTGAAGTGCTCAGCAGTGAATTTTACATATGGGTGGGCCAGCTATTTAATTCCTTTAAAAATAATTTTAGACAGCTTTGGAAGATTATCATTGTCATATGGGGTACAGCTGAGCACATTGTTGTTTATTACATGGCCAGCTTCTCTTTTGCAATAATATTGTGAGGATGTCTACACTCTTCTGTGCATTGGCTAATTCTCCTAAAAGTTCCAACTTGTGAAAAGCTCGCTTCCCTCCTCCACTCAGAGGGGAGTGACCTTTGCCCCACTCCCCTTGGAGCAGGGGTGTGGGACAAAGACTGAAGAAGGGACTGCAGCCCAGTGGAGGTTGGAAGGAGGTTGCCTTGATTCTGCTGGAGGGAAGAACCACAAAGGCTGGTGACCCTGGTGTCCATTTTGGGATCACCAGTCAGTTCTTCATTTTCACTGGTGATCCCTGAGGCGCAGGACAGGCTAACAGTTGTGTGCAGCCATTCCTGACAGCAGAGAGTGGTTCCGTCTGAGAGCAGTAGTAGGGGCCACCCACCACACCACCTAAAGGCTGATCAGCGGTGTGGGTGTGGCACAAGAGCTAAGCAATTCAGTCAGGTGGCGAGGAGTAGGCCCAGACCAGGTGCACTTCCCCCCCCATCCTACCCTCACTCATCTGCCCGTTCATTAAGCCTCCCCTCCCCCTAGAACCAGATAAGGGGTGATGGGTGACCAGGGAAGGTGGTTGGACCTGGAGCACCAGGCAGTGTGCACAGGGTTGGGCACAAACCAGAGGTCTGCAACACTCCCCTTCTCCCCTACTGTCCCATTGAGCAAAGTGGTGGGTTAGAAGGCAGGATGCCCAGCAAGGGAGGCCCCAGACAGTCTCCAGGGCAGGTCCCTCCCTGTGAGGGCCCAAGAGGAAATGAGCCTTCACCTGCTCCACTGCAGGGGACACAAGATTGATAAGCATTGATAAGCAAGTTAAGGAGGGAAGAGTAGTAGGGCCGTTCGACTCACTCCCAATGCCTGACTTGCACGTTTTCGCCCTGGGGTCATCCCCCCTAAAATCCTGGTGGGTTTTGCCTTAGTCACCATCTCTCTTACCCCAAGGAAAGTTTAATCAATGACACAATTCCCCCTGAATTGTGTACAGTATGCTTTGGCTCTGAGGTCGAAATGGTGCAAGAGTGCAGCAAGAGAATGCTCCTAGAAAAGAGTGACATAAAATTCTAACTTCTCCTGGTCCACCCAGACGGCTTTGAGTTCCAAGACCAATTTTATGTCAATAAAGCTATGCTGATGGGATGTTCGATCTCGTGCAGCTTTTGAGAAGTTCAGTTCGATACTCAACTGGGCAGTCCAACAGAAGGTGGGAAGGTGACAAGTCATGTATTATTTAGATGACTTCCTTTTCATAGCATGGATGGAACCTTCTGAATGCTCCATGCTGCTGGGCACCTTTCAGTATCTGGTCAATAAGCTGGGTGTCCCACTTGTGCTAGAAAAGATGAAGGGCTAAGCTACATCCTTGAGCTATATGGGAATTGAGTTAGATACAGTTCACCCCATCTCTTGATTTCTATAAGAGGAGCTATTCACCCTTAAGGAGGGGATCCATACTTCCATAGAGGCCAGAAAAGTCACTGTCAGGGAACTACAGTCACTACTCAGGTCTCTTAATTTTGTCTGCCTGGGTTTCCAGGTATTTGTCCCCCGGCCGTCATGCAAGGATCACTAAAGAAATGAGGGAGGACCTGGGGATTTGAGATACCTTCCTAGTAGAGCTGAAACTTGGTCCTCAGAAAACTTCGGAATCCACCAGGGATTCCTGTATTTCCAAAATCCGAAGTTCCGAGGACCAAAACTTCATAAAACTTGGAAAGCCTCAGTTGAGTGCTGGAACCACTGTGCACATAACTGGAGTGATCCATATGGTTGACCTCCTAGCTTCTGTGATCTAGGAATCAAACTTAGTGCCATATTTGGTAGGAGGAGGGTATGGGAGGGGACAGTTGAGTGATGGACAAGCCAGATGGCAATTTTTCATTGGCTAGCAGAGGCAAAACTAAGTGACTGTACATACAGCCATTTCTCAATCTCTACTGAATTTGACTGCGTGTGCTACTCTGTTGATCTGTAAATAATTGGGAGGGGGGGAGTTTCCTGGCCTGTCATGTCTATAGGGGCAATATCTGGGAGATGGGGGTTAGTTGTTTCCACCATGCCATGATTTTTTTAAAAAAATAAGTGGGTGCCACACTGCTGCTGCCTGCTGCTTGGCACCATGGAGGCCAGAAGGATTTCTGCCATTGTCCACTTCCTCTGGCATTGGCTGTCCAAATTACCAGTGCCACACCAATGCCATGCATTTAAAAAAAAAATAATAAGTGGGTGCCGCTGCTGCCTACTGTTTGGCACCATGGTGGGCAGAGGGATCTGCCTAGCTCTAATTCCTCTGGCCTGGGCTGACCATTATTAGGGGCAATGTCTGGGGTTGCCACAGTGGTTCGGGTTGCCACCAGTGCCAAATATACTTCAAGTTTGAGTGCTGTTACTGTTTACACTGCCTGTTGGAAACTTAACAGCACCCTAGAGGCCAGATAGGGATCATTTTTTTAATGATCTTTCTGGGCATTGTTACTGTACTTTGTCTGTGAGTTCAACTTTGCCAAGATGTGACTGACCACTGGGGCACAGGGGAGATATACTTTCTTTCTGGTTAAAATATTATGGTGTGTGCATTTTTGTGAGTTTGTCATCTTGCGTAATTGTACCACTCCTGCTAGCGTACTTTTCTGTGCACTGCTTGGTTGGCATAATAATTTTAAAGTGGGTGTACTTCTGATGGTGGATCATGCTGTGGGTACACTACTGATGGGTTTTGTTTTAGACTTCTGCATGCACTTTTGTGGGTTTGTCTTCTTGAGCAATTGTCCCACTTTTGCTAGCCTGCTTTTCTGGGCACTTCTTAGTTGGCATAATGATTTTAAAGTGGGTTCACTGCTGATGGGGTGCCATGCTGTGGGTACTGCTCGTTCTTTGGGGTTTTTTTGCTTTCTGCACACAGTTGCACTGTTTGGGTTCATATTTTTGAGTGATTGTTTCACCCTTGCTAGCCTGCTTTTCTGGGAACTGCATTTCTTTAAAGTGGGTGCACTTTAAAATCATGAAAGGAAAGAGTTCTGAAGTTCCAAGTTCCAAATTCTGGGTCCTCAGAAAAAGTTCCAATGTTTGGCTGAGTACCTGAACTGGATACACTGAACTTCGGAACTCAGTCTGAGTACCCAGAAGGTCTATTCAATGCAGCCCTACTTCCAATATGAATATAATGGGGTTAGATTTTGGTGTGATAGGCTGCTGCTGGAGGAGGACCTACAGATGCAATCTGATGTGGTGAGTGGCCTTGGTTTTGGGGTGTACATCCGCAACCAATGGTATTTCCAACCATGGCCACCAGCATGACAGGGTGCTGGAATT
Organism: Sphenodon punctatus; assembly: GCA_003113815.1. Taxonomy (NCBI): domain Eukaryota; kingdom Metazoa; phylum Chordata; class Lepidosauria; order Sphenodontia; family Sphenodontidae; genus Sphenodon; species Sphenodon punctatus. The sequence goes on along the minus strand of QEPC01008879.1, from coordinate 472,139 downwards.
ACTATTTTTACATAGCTCCTCTGGGTGCAGTGTGTGTGGGCCCACCGGTGCGTGGGTGGGGTGTGCACATGGCCGCACACATATCCCCACTCATGCCCTACTCATCTGCACCCATGGAGCAACCACTATTTCCCCCGGTTGTTCCGTGCATGGAGATGAAATGGGGGTTGAGTGGGGATGCCTGTTATGTGGGCATGCACATGCACCTATATTCATCCGTGGGCATGCATGCCATGTCATTCACATGGGGCTCTCCCACCCATGAACACGCAGAAATCTGCATGTTCATGGGTGGAAAAGGCCTGTATAAAAAGGGCCACATTCTCACAGCTGTCTTACTTATACTATCTTAGGTAGGAATTTAGGATGTAAATCAATATCTATTCTATCTTGGAAAATCTACAAATATGGTTCTGAGATTATAATGGCTGCTATTTCACTAACTCTTCTTAATGAAGTTATTGCTAACAGGAATACTGTCTTTAAATGCCCACCCCATAACCAGTTCATTTGTGTCCCCCACATAATCAATTCGCACTGCCACGGGGGCACAAATGAAATGGTTATGGATGGGGGACAGCATGAATTAATTATATGAGGGCGGGGGTGCAAATGAACTGGTTATGGAGTGGGTGCAGTGTGATTTGCTTATGGGGGCACAGCAGAACTGATTATGATTGATTGATTGATTGATTATTTTATTTATTGTTTGACCGTGAGTCATAACAAAACAACAACACAGCAACAACAACAACACAACAAGACAATAAAATAACAGTACTTAAAATACAACAAAACACTCAACGCACCAAACAAGCTATTGGACCATATAGACAACATACTTCTAGCAGTCAATACAATTGGTTAAAAAGATATCTTATTTCCCAAGACTTGGCTCTTTAATCTTCTACCACCGCCAGTGGTACCAATAATGTCCTCCTCCATTAATCATTTACTAAGTATTACAATGGAAAAAGTCTAATGTATCAAACGGGCAAATAGCCACAATGCAACTCTATAGTCAGGGGGAGAATATCCCCACATAGAATATATAGAAAAGCCATCCACAGGGGTCCAGTGAACATTTACTCATCATCCTTCCTTCACAATACCCCGTCCCAAAACCTGATCACCTCCTAAATTCATTCCTAGTATCATCCCCAACCCATCTTTGTCTTGCCTGTTCAGCCAAATTCACAAAAACAGCAACTTCCTTTGTTAGGGCTGATGCTATCGGATCTAAACATAGCCTATAACATTTGGCAACAGAATTCTTCTCTAATAACTCTAGAGCAAGGATTAGCCCTTTTGTCCTAAGAGCAGATAACATTGGGCATTCGAAAATCAAGTGAATATTGGTGTCTACAGCCTGTAGATCACAGAAGTGACACACCCTATCTTTCCATGGTGTCTTCCGGTAGCGGCCCTCCAGGACGGCTGACGGAAAGACCCCACAGCGTAGTCGGGAGAATACCCGCCTAATATGAAAATTAGGCCAGGCCACCATATAAGATGAATTCCCAAGGGGCACTTCTGGGGGGGTATAATCCCTTACTACCTGTTGGAGTTGTACCTGGGTCGAATCTAACTGTCGCTGTTGGTCTCTAAGGCGCTCCTTTACTTGGAACCAAGCCAGTTGGAATCCTATTTCAACCAACCTCAGAGGGTCAAAGCCCAGCTTCCTGATCATCAGCTCCACTTGAGCTAGCCAAGGCTTCAGAAGTCCACCATCCCTTGCTAACCTCACTAATGATTGATTATTTGAGGGAAGCGAAGCAATCTTCAACCAATATCTAATGACAGATTGAAGAGCCAAAAGACGTATGGGCCAACATCCCAGTTCCATTCTCAACAAAATCTGGGGCGTTCCTTTCGGTACTCCCAGAACTGCCCGCATGAAGGCATTTTGGACTGGATCCAGACTGTCAATGGATGCCAAACCCCATACAGGGAAGGCATAAAGAAGCTGTGAAATAACTTTGGCCCGAAACAAGCAGAGAGCCGGGAGCACCATCCTACCACACTTTCCAAAAAAGAATTTCAAAATGGTTCCTACCATCTGGGAAGCTTGAGACTTTGTCACATCCTCATGAACCTGCCGGGCTAAGGAGCTGGAGAAAATGACTCCAAGATACCTGAATTGAGCCACTTGGGCAATTGCATTAGATCCAATTCTCCACTGGTGAATCTCCCTGCTCTTCCTACGCCCTACGATCATAACCTTTATTTTAATAAAGTTTATGGTTAACCCCTCCCTCAAAGCATAGTCCCCCATGGACTGCATGGCCCTCCGAAGCCCAATTAGGGACTGCGATATGAGAACTGCGTCATAAGCATACAAGAGGGATGCGATCTTCCTATCCCCTACCTGCAGCGGGTGAGAATCAACTTCTAACAAATAAGGGGGCAAATCGTTAATAAAGAGATTAAAAGGAACCGGCGCCAATAGGCACCCCTGTCTCACCCCCCGGTCTACCCCCACCTTTCTTGTGAGAGCACCTTTACAATCATAACACACCTGGAGGGTGTTTCCCATATGGAGCTGCATCAAAAGGAACAGCAATCGAGACTCCATCCGCAGGGAGCCCAGCTTACCCCAAAGCTACTCCCTGCAGATGGAGTCAAAAGCCATTTTCAGATCCACAAAGCAGAGATATATCTTACCCCTACACTCCACACCCCTCCTTATCAGTTGGTCTAGAACAAGGGCATGGTCCACCGTAGATTTACCCCTCTGGAATCCTGTCTGCTCTGGGGTTAATATATCAAAGCTCTTAATCCAGTCCATCACTCTTACCAACAAATACCGAGCATACAGTTTTCCTACCACACTGAGGAGGCTTATTGGACGATAATTCTCCGGGGAGGTAGGGTCTCCTTTTTTAAAAATCGGGATAACTACACTATTAATCCACTCCTTTGGGATCTTCCCAGTTGCATTGATTTTTGTGAAAATTGTGGCCAAAATAGCCGCCCACCACTCCGGGGAGGCCTTCAATTGGTCTCCCGATATCAAATCCTCTCCCGGGGCCTTACCTGATCTCAACTGATTAATAAGCTCGATAACTTCCTTCTGAGATACTGGAGGCCAATGCTGGCACATATCTTCGGTAGCTACCTGAGGAGAGTCAACCAAAATTTGTGGCAGTGCAAATACCTCCCTATAGAAGACTTCCCAGATCGAAGGGTGTATGGAGACCACAGGTACATACCCCCCCACAAACTAGCCTGCCGAATAAGTGCCCAGAATTTCTTCGAATAATTGTTTCTTGCCGCCTTTTGCAGGAGAACCCATTGGGACTGCTGATAATACATACGCCTTTCTTTTATCAATTTACGATATTGAGAACGTGATTCAAGAAAGGCATGTCTAGTGAGATTTGAGGGATTCATCTTCAACTTTCTTGCTGCCCTCCTCATCACTGCACGTTGACTCCTGCATTGTGAGTTGAACCACCTAGGCCCACCTAGTCTCATCCGCTCCCCACAATGATTTAATCTAATCCTGGAGGTAAATATAGACACCAACTCCTCGAACTCCTCAAAAACATTTGGACCACCTGCCCTCATCTTCTGCCAAAGGGAATGAACTTCAGGCTCTTTTGGAATCTCTAACAGTGCCAAAGCTGTCTCCACAGACCATCTTGGTCTCTTAAAATACGAGGCAGCTTTAGGCAGAGGACCTTTGAGACTCAAGACATACTGACCCACTTCATCCCCTATAATCCGGCATGACAAAATAACCGGAAAATGACCTGAGTTGGAATTAGAGATCTCAAGACTTATTACCCTAGAGTAAAAGTACAGGGGAACCAGAAAATAATCTATCACACTGGACCCCAAGTATCCATGATATGTGAAAAGCCCTTCCCTATCCCCCTCAGTCCTCCCATTCAAGATCACCAGCTCTTGTTCATCAATCATCTGCAGCATATTTGAAGCGTTCCCGTTTGAGAGCTTATCCTGGGAGGCCCGTGGGGGAATATTATACAAATTAAAGGGAGGGGGAACTCCTCCCTGATCTCCTAGTCTGGTGTTAAAATCACCCCCCAAAATCAGAGGGGCCTGGGGGAATAGCTGCCGGACTTCCTGAATCCCTGCCCCCAACTTTTCCCAAACTTGAGGGCAGTAATAATTTGAGGAGATCGGAGGGATATAAAGATTCCCTACCACAAACTCAACACCCAAAGGGGATAAACAGGAGTAAAACCCAAAATAGGATTCAAATGAGTTAATTAGTTTAATATTAAAATTCCTATTTGTTGGAGACACAAGGGCTAAACCCCCACTTGGCCTTCCCTTAAATGGGGAGGGAAATGTCCCAAGAGAATAAATCTCAAACCCTTCCAGTTCCAATTCACCCAAAGCCCAGGTCTCCTGCAAAAGACAAACATCCAATCCCTGAAGAAGGGAGCCAAGCTCTGGATCCTTAAGCCGAGAATACCATCCGGCCATATTCCAAGAGGCAATTTTGACCAAATGGTCAGCTACTAGTCGGGGGCTCTGACTTCCAGGAGGGGCCATAGATGGATCCCACAAATTCTCCACCCATCCTTGTTGACTAATCTCTGCTGCTACTCTTACGATATCCCTCTTAAAAATAGAATTTATTCCCCCCACTGGTTGGCAGGTAGGCTCCTGCAAGCAAGTATCTTTAACAACTTCTAGGAGACCTACTCCCACCCTCTGACTCCCTTCAATCACCTCCACAGAGGCGTCCTTTAATGTCCCAATAGGAGCTTCCACCTGACTTATTGTAGGAGTTTTCGGCGGTCTAGCTCGAATTGTTCCCTGGGCTATAAGGGGTATAAAAGTTGTATCTATCCTTGGGGGAGAAGTTAAACATCCCTTATAAGGGAAACAGAGTGCCTGAGAATCTTCCACTGAGCATAGTGGTCTCCTTGACCGCATTTTCTGATGACTGGATCTCATCAAGGGAGCTGGCACCCGTAATTGGTTTAGTTGCGAACATAAATCATCTAATCTAGCAACCAGGGGAAGTTGGGAAGAAGAAACCGAGCGATCCGCTGCATTTCTCCTTACTAAAGGGGGGGGGCTGCAAACAAGGGCTCTGAGGGCATTGCAGGCCCGGCTCCGTGAGAAAGATCTGCTGCCCTCCGAGTCTATCATCTAGTTGTTGAGACTGGGCTTGAACCTGCAGCTCTAATCTCCCCCGCGGAGGGGGTAAGATCGGGGGCGAACCTAAAGAGGCTAATTGGGGACCAAAAATCGGCGTCACTTCTGCCCCAGGATTTGCTACCACTTTGATCTGTCCAACTTTCGTTCCAAAAGCCCTGGAAATGAACACGGCATGTTCTTCTAAGTGGGCTTTCCCTCCCCATACTAAATTAACTACCTCTATAGAGTTGAATTGTACATTTACCATTTGCCTTGTCCTTGATACTAGGAGTAAATCAACCGCAACTATATTATGTCTTGTTATAGGCTTCTGCAACAGCATCCTAAGATGCTCAGCAACATCAAGAGGTGCATTCCAAAAGGGGGACCACTTACCCTGAAAGGGGAGGACTACGAAAACCAAGTTAGAAGGAAGAGGGACAAACGTGTCAAAATCCTTCCTAGAGAAAATATTCCCAGAACTCCCCATAGCCACGTTACATCGCATATTCAATTTACATTTTTCAAATGGAGTATTTTTACAAATGGAGCGCTGCTGCGTTAATTGAATTCCTTCGGCCGTTGGGACCATCTGGTCTAATTTCTTTTGAATTTGATTCACATAGGGCACATAAGACGAATTGTTTCAGCAGTAACTGTCACATGCTCTGTCAGGAAATTCGTCAAACATTCTGGGACCGACTCAGCCGTGAACAGAATACCCAATTGCGACATTAAAGATCCCTCCTCCTCTGACTTTATAGGGGTTGAATACCGTAGAGAGGGCGCCTTCCCATGACCCAGTCTCTCCGGCTGAGGAGACAAAAAGTTAACCATTGACTTTCCCCCCCCCCTGGTTCTACGCTCTGTGAGGGTCCATCCTCTAGCTGGCGTACTCCTACTTCTGGTTCCCGGAGGAGGGGCTCAATCCTTTTTTCCTTTATATTCTTAGTGTCTAAAGGGGGGCTTCCTCCTAACATCCCCCGGAGCCTCCTCATACCTGACGTACTACTTGGTCCCACCACCTCCCTCTGTTGACTACCCAAAAGGAAGAAAGCAGAACAGAAGAAGGGAAGGGGGGGAGCCCCGCGCCCGGTCGCACCAAAGGGCGAGCAAAAGGGTGCGCACCCTTTTGTGCGCGACCCTTCGGCGTGCGCCACCGGTGCCGCCGGAGGCTGCTTGCAGGTCTATTAAGCTGTCAGCGGGCCAGGTAGCTCCGCCCCCCCTCGGGTTCCCGCAGCTGGTCTCAATACCGGGCAGCACAAGCTAGGTAAGCCGCTCAAAGAGTCCCACTCCACACCGCCGGAGGCTGCTTGCAGGTCTGTTAAGCTGTCAGGGGGCCAGGTAGCTCCTCCTCCCCTCGGGTTCCCACAGCTGGTCTCAATGCCGGGCAGCACAAGCTAGGTAAGCCACTCAAAGAGTCCCACTCCACACCGCCGGAGGCTGCTTGCAGGTCTGTTAAGCTGTCAGCGGGCCAGGTAGCTCCGCCCCCCCTCGGGTTCCCACAGCTGGTCTCAATGCCGGGCAGCACAAACTAGGTAAGCCACTCAAAGAGTCCCACTCCACACCGCCGGAGGCTGCTTGCAGGTCTGTTAAGCTGTCAGCGGGCCAGGTAGCTCCGCCTCCCCTCGGGTTCCCACAGCTGGTCTCAATGCCGGGCAGCACAAACTAGGTAAGCCACTCAAAGAGTCCCACTCCACACCGCCGGAGGCTGCTTGCAGGTCTGTTAAGCTGTCAGCGGGCCAGGTAGCTCCGCCCCCCCTCGGGTTCCCACAGCTGGTCTCAATGCCGGGCAGCACAAACTAGGTAAGCCACTCAAAGAGTCCCACTCCACACCGCCGGAGGCTGCTTGCAGGTCTGTTAAGCTGTCAGCGGGCCAGGTAGCTCCGCCCCCCCTCGGGTTCCCACAGCTGGTCTCAATGCCGGGCAGCACAAACTAGGTAAGCCACTCAAAGAGTCCCACTCCACACCGCCGGAGGCTGCTTGCAGGTCTGTTAAGCTGTCAGCGGGCCAGGTAGCTCCGCCCCCCCTCGGGTTCCCACAGCTGGTCTCAATGCCGGGCAGCACAAACTAGGTAAGCCACTCAAAGAGTCCCACTCCACACCGCCGGAGGCTGCTTGCAGGTCTGTTAAGCTGTCAGCGGGCCAGGTAGCTCCGCCCCCCCTCGGGTTCCCACAGCTGGTCTCAATGCCGGGCAGCGCAAGCTAGGTAAGCCGCTCAAAGAGTCCCACTCCACACCGCCGGAGGCTGCTTGCAGGTCTGTTAAGCTGTCAGCGGGCCAGGTAGCTCCGCCTCCCCTCGGGTTCCCACAGCTGGTCTCAATGCCGGGCAGCGCAAGCTAGGTAAGCCGCTCAAAGAGTCCCACTCCACACCGCTGGAGGCTGCTTGCAGGTCTGTTAAACTGTCAGCGGGCCAGGTAGCTCCGCCTCCCCTCGGGTTCCCACAGCTGGTCTCAATGCCGGGCAGCGCAAGCTAGGTAAGCCGCTCAAAGAGTCCCACTCCACACTGCCGGAGGCTGCTTGCAGGTCTGTTAAGCTGTCAGCGGGCCAGGTAGCTCCGCCTCCCCTCGGGTTCCCACAGCTGGTCTCAATGCCGGGCAGCGCAAGCTAGGTAAGCCGCTCAAAGAGTCCCACTCCACACTGCTGGAGGCTGCTTGCAGGTCTGTTAAGCTGTCAGCGGGCCAGGTAGCTCCGCCTCCCCTCGGGTTCCCACAGCTGGTCTCAATGCCGGGCAGCGCAAGCTAGGTAAGCCGTTCAAAGAGTTCCACTCCACCCAACTGTGCTGGTGCTCATTGTCTGTCTATGCCCAGCTGCGCCGGGAGGGGGCTTCTTCCCGTCCCTGGCTGGGGGTTTCCAGCCCAGCCCACCTGCACCTGTTACACATCCAGCCACAGCAAGCCCCAAAGAAACCCAGGCTGAGGCGGCAAGTCTTAGGGCAGCGTCAGCATCCCTGCTCCACAGCTGTCAGGCAAAGCCCCTCTGCGCTGAGCCTTTGAAAGGCGAGCTGGGGAGGAGCGAGTCAGGCTGGGCTAGGCTGGCCGGCTAACACCTCCTTCCTCCGGGGGGCGCGCCTCGAACTGATTATATATATCTCTTTTCATGGCATAATGTGCTTAATAGGCAGGCTGCATTTTTGTGTATTGTGTGTTTGATAGCAGTGCCCCCCAGGCCCGCTGAGCCGGGCAGCACCCCTAGGCCCGCCGACAAGACACAAAGAGGGGGTCCCATCTTGACTTCTTGGTCAGGGGCCCATTCCACCCTAGCTACACCCCTGCTGTAAAGACAGCTGCCTCCTAACCAGCGGTTTATCTCCATAGGATTATTGAAAGTTGGTTGCAGCATAGGGCCGGCAGGCAGACAATTGGGCCCTCAAACACTCTCTCCTGCTCTTAATCTAGTTAATCTAGTGAGTGATATGTAGGGACAGCTATGAAGCCTCTTTGCTTGGAGCAGTCTTTAAGGTTGCCTTTTATGGATCGCTGTGGGTGAGTAAGCTAGTTCCAGACTCAGGAAGAGATTGGCCAGGGTGAGTATTGGAATTAAGGGATATAGTATTCAAGGAGATTAATCTCCTCTTTATGAGCAGGTGTTCAAAACCCAATCAAAGTAGGCATGAGGTCATTGTGGAGTTATATCCTGCCAGTGACATGGAGCTCTGTCCCATCCGGGAAGCTAAGGTGTATGGCTCTCTGCCCCAGTTACAGGAGACCACTGTACTTACACACTATGCTAATGGTGCACTTCTCCCTCACTATTAATTTGTAGAAGTATTCCGTAAATTCCTGTTATGCTTCCAGCTTCTCCTGCAAAAATTTGGGTCCCACTTCTTTAGGATTGTGGTGGTGAGTACAGCATCTGGTCTAGGATTTAATGACAAGGAAATTCAGGATTTGGGATGGTGGTCAGGTGCCTTTAGATTAGGGCTGAAACTGGAATCAAAATGATAATTGAGAACTGGCAGTGAGATCTTGAGAAGATGTCGCTAATGGTTCAAGATCTCATGAGATATCTGTTTTAAAAACAACCTAACGCTCCCCCCACAATTGCAAAAAACACATCTTAATCTTTCCCATGTTGGGGGAAGCCGAGGAGGAGAAGGGGACATTTAAAAAAAATTTTTTTTAAATCACTGCACATGCTCAAAATGACTACCTGAGCAATTCTGAGTATGTGCAGCTCTTTTACAAAATGGTGCTGGCAGGATTGGCACCATTTTGTAAAATGGCAGCCAGGCTATATATGCTCAGACCAGCTGTCCTTTTCCAAAATGGCACCGACACTTAAATAAATAAATAAATAAATAATCAGGGAGGGGGGAACCTGCACATGCGTAAAGTCTCTGGGACCATTCTGCACATACCTGCCATTTTCTAAAATGGTGGTGACACTGCCAGCACAATTTTAGAAAAAGGACGCCTACCTGTGGATGTGCACACTGGCTTCCCATTTCAAAAATGGCACTTGACACTGGGTATTTTCAGACGTTACGAGATCACGCTGAACCACAGACAATCCCCTGTGGTGGGGAATGGTCTCGTAACGTCTGTTTGATCCCCGCCAGCTGTTCACCACAGTGAACCACCGGCGGGGATCAATCCGGGGACCATCTCCGAAAGCATGGTCAAAGTGATTCCCGCAAGTGGTGAACACCCGGGGGAATCACTTTGTGCCCCCAACAGACGTGACATTACCATGCTCAACCACGGTGGGATTCACCATGGTTGAGCATGGTAATGTCT
>QEPC01008879.1:432898-447210 GCA_003113815.1 Sphenodon punctatus | reverse complement strand
GGGGGGGGATGTTGTTTTTATATTGTGTTTTAATAGTGTTTAAAATTATATTATTACTGTTTTAAATTGTTTTAATATGTTGTTAGCCGCCCCAAGATACTTTTAGCAGGAGGGGGCGGCATACAAATTTTATTATAAATAAATAAATAAATAAATAAATAAATAAGATCATTCTTCCTCAATTGAATGACCACTAAATGTGACCATTTAACAACAGGTGCATAGTAGGCATTAACTGATCCCATAACATGCCCCTCTTGGCCTTCCACATAATTGTAGCCTTGCTACTGAGCCCCAACTGTGACTCCCAGCTGGTTTGTTTCGCCTCTTTAGAAGCCCAGTAGACCAAGCTGTGGTCAAGAATCCACTCCTGAACCCCAACCTCCTGAATGCCTGTACAAAAATAAAACAAGAATTAATTCACACCTTTGGCATATTGAAATATCTACACTAAGTCCCAGAGTGCTCCAACTTCATCATGTACAATCTACATGCTGAAGACTTCAACTTCCCCAATGCCCAAATGTTCCTCTCAGGCATTCCTAAAGCAGCCACCAATGAACCCTCACCTATACAAAATGAATAAGAACCAAAATTCCACACTGCCAAGCCAAGTTTAGTTAAGGATTGATGCAACACATCCAGGAACTGATAATGAGTTAATAATGTCCCTGTGTATGCATGAATAAAGGACTTGGCCTGGTGGGCAAATTAATAAGTATGCCTGCAAAGCCCACTTCAGGCATATGCCTTCTTCCGGTGACTGCTATGAATGCACTGTCGAACCCTTGCCCTTTTGGTCCATCTTGGACCAATGAACCCTCATATGCAGATCTTCCTGCCCCAGGCTAGCATCCCCAATTTGCAATGCCCTATTTGACATATCATTTCATGAACTAACCACTATTTTACCATCCCTAAAGGCCTAAATAAAAGAAGCAACCATAAATGCCATGCCAAGCAGAACTGTCTAATCTACTGAGGAACAAATGTTGTGTAAGTTCTGATTAATGCTGAAGAGCAACTGAGGAGAGATAGGGCCGTACTCTATATGCCCTGGGTCACCTGTACCCCACCTGAAACTCCAACATTACCACTACCAACAAACCCCAGCCTGCATAGGGGCTTGGTTAGCAGAGGTCTGGGTCTGCCAAGCATTCCCCCACCTAGAGTAATCTATGGGGATCCCTGGACTCACATCTATCTTTCAGGTCAGGGATAGGATCACTAAAGAGCAAAGCAAAAATCTCAACATGAACCCCATGCCATATCTTCTCCCTGGTGGCCTGCAAAAGATGAACCCCAAGTGGGGCAAACACGTCTGCATATCTGCCTTACAGTGGGAGAAGTTCTTTGAGTGGTTGAGACCCCACCCCCAACCCCGGGAACTGTATTATGGGCAGGCCCAATGATGTATATGCCCTGGGTCACCTGTACCCCACCTGAAACTCCAACATTACCACTACCAACAAATCCAAGCCTGCATAGGGGCTTGGATAGCAGAAGTCTGGGTCTCCCAGGCATTCCACACCCGCAGTACATCTGGGGATTCCTCTGAGACAGCTGGGCCCACACTCGCCATGTCTGTGTTTGATCCTGCTCCCACCACAGGGGAAACTGGTACCTCACCTGACCCTGGCTCCTCTGCTACTGGTCTCGATGTGCCTGGAGTTGGAACCACACTCCTTTCCCTCTCAACAGTAACCAGGCATTGGTCCATGGCATCCAGCTTTGCTAGTATTTCCTGTTTTGTCTCCATTCCCGCAGCACCTTCTGTTGTACAAGGTCTCTGTGGGTCCGGGGGGTGGGGGGTTGAGAAGAATAAATGGTGAGGGTGGTCTCATTGTATCCCCATTTTACTGCAACACAGATGGCCCCTCCCCAGCATCATTGTAAGACCCTTGAGCAGAAACCAACAACTGAGAAAAAACACTAGGGGACATAGTGTCCACCATCTGCAGATCATCTGTTCTGGCATCCATTTGCCTTAAACGTTCCTGAAGATTCTGCAGCACCCCCATAAGCATTGGCTTGACCACTTTCTGCGAGGGTCCATCAGTCCCCGTTGTACTGCTTGCATTTGAAGCTCTGACCACACTACCCACATTACTGAGGGGGTGCCTAGTGTGCCCACCAGATCCATGCATAGCCCCACGGGTCCTATTAGACCTAGCCCTCCTTCAGACTTCAGAACCATGGCAAGCCCAAGGCAGGGACATAGATCCATGCCCCCTGCCTCAGTCCCTCTGCTGTTTAGCACCAAGAACCTTTCTCAAGGCCTCCCCTTGGCCATCCTAACCGCAGTCCCCAACAAAAAAACCAAGGCACAAGGCAGCTAGCACTGGAGCGCTTCACTTCAACCAGGAGCCTTTTATCTTGCCCACCCATGAGAGGCAATCAGCCTTCCCAGTCCCTCTGAATTACAGACATCCCACGCCCAGGGCTCAAACACCGGAAGGAGAGGGGAAACAAGTCCGTGTGTCCAACACGTTCCATGGGCTATTGCCACAGCAAAGAAACTTTTTAACAGTCACACTGCAGCAGCCACTTCCTGTCTCACCGCTCCTCCACTGCCGAAAATTGTCATAAAACAGCCACAGCAGGAGAAACTCCACAAGGATGTTTGCAGCTCTCTGCTTCACCAGCACTAACATCCCTCCCATGCTCCCAACTCCAATCAAGAGGCTGCGCATGCAAAGCACTACTCTCCCTGCTTCAAGAGCCTGCTGGGCTCTTGCACTTTGCAGAAAAGAGCACAAAGCAGCGCAGCAGCACTGCACCAGCAGCCCCAAGCCTTCCTCACTCCTAGCTGACAGCCCTGATGAGCTGCCTCCATTCTCTTTATTAGGTGCAGAGCACCCAAAGTCTCTCCCCCTCAAGTCTCCTGTTCTGGGGGGAGAGATCATATTGAGGTAGAAGGTTAGGGACCTGTTGTCAGATTTTATAGCATTTTATGGAATTGCATAAAGGACCATGAAACTTTGTTCTTGGACCTCCTACTATGTTTCCTAACAATATCCCATGGTAAGCCTGGAATATCAAAATTGGACTGACACCTTTTTGGGTGAAAATGAAATTAAAAACAAGCTCTTAGCTCTAATAAATATCCCTGGACAATGTGATGAGACAATTTTGTGGGAAATATTGTGAAACCTTGTTAGGTTATAGTAAAACAAATAGTTGAATATTTTTTTCTTTTAAAAATAAATTTACTTGTATAAAATATAACTGAAGTAATTCTCAATAGTGAAAATAATTGTTTATGTATTATTACATTGTCAGGATTTTTAAGAAAATGAGAATTGACCATGTTACATCACAGTGATACCAGTTGCACTCTGCTCTTAGAACAGGAGATAACAACTATAAATGCACTGCATCTCTTGGCAGGTGCTTAATTTTTAATAACAACCATTGTATGATAAATTGAAACAAATGTGAATGCATCTTGATTTCATTTCTTAATTGTTTGATTACATTTATTCAGGATCCATAGATATTCACTGGAATGTACTATTTTAGTGAGAAGTTGAGATAGTTTGTTTATTTATATTTATACTACGCCCTTCCCCTAAGCCTTAGGTTAAACAAACAAGTAAGCATATTATACAGAAAGCTATCCCCATTAAGTATGAATTGCACTGCACATAATAATTTAAATGTAAATGTAAGACTGTATCAAATATTGGGATCAAATATTGAATAAACACAAAGGAAGTTAGGTACAATTGGTATCAGACTCAGGATGGAATTTCTGGCTCCACTAAAATCAGTGGACAAAACTCTCATTAACTTAATTGGAGTCAGCCATCAGATATTATTTATTTAATTCTCATATTACATGAACAGAAATATTACCTCAGAAACTTAGATGAAAAACACAAAGGCCGTTTTTACATGAGTCACACCCACACAGGTTCACCCGTCCGGGACCCACCAAGTGCCTGTCTGAAGGTGGAAGGTGGTGAGGATGTGTGTGTGTGGGTGTATGTGAACCCATAACCCATGCACTGCTCATTCATCGGGGGGAAATCCAGGATGCTCCTTGTGGGGGCAAGCCAAAATGTGTGTGGGTAGGCGTGCACACCTATCCCAGCCTGTTTAAATCCCACCCACCAATCACTGGGCATGAACGGGCATTCCACTCAGTGCACACAGACCGACCTCAGTCATGCTCCCCCTCCCCCAGCTGTGACTGTTTAAAACCGGTCAAAGTCTTGAGTATTTTAAATTTGGATATTATGTCATATGATCAGCAGGATTCATAATGGGGTTAGCAGAAGTACTCAAAAAAGGCATACAAGCACTAGGCAAAAATTCATACGAAAAAGGATTTAAAATTGGTGTTTTTAGATGGACAGCTGCCCCATATCTGCTCCGCCTTACCCCCAGCCAGTTCATTAAAGGTGGTCCACCTCGAGGTGAGGTGGGGCAGGCTGTCCATGCTCCAGGCAGTCCCATTGTTGGTGCTCCGGAATGTTCCAGAGCACTGCAAGCAGAGTGGGCCACCCAAACCCAGACCACCAGCTAGGTCTGCTGTCTGTCTACTCGGTGGACAGGCCACTGCAGCAACATTTCAGGTCAGGCGTTATCACGGCAATGCCACAGAGCTGTGTGTGGCAGCCTAGAGTGGTGACCGATGAGCCTGCAACTTTATGGTGTGGGGGAGGCATACCATATGGGTGGACAGAGGGCGGTGGCAGCTCCTGGGTCTATTTAAATCCATCACTGTCAGGGTTGCATGTGGGGGATGTGTGGCTGACCACCCCCAGAGCAGGTCTGGGGTGGACTTTATAAAGACACCCAATGTTTCTTTCTTTGCTGGGCTAAAGAAAAGGGCAGAAAAAAGTTCAGTTTGCAAAGAGAGGTAAGTTTCTTTTTTGTTGTTTTTTGTTTGTTAAAGAGAGAATCCAAGAGAAGTGTCCAAGATTACAACTAGGCAGGAGGATAGGGTTCAGTGAAAGAGTGAAATCTGTCTGCGACTGCTTCTGTTTAAGGAAAAGCAAACTTGGAGTAAAAGCAGGACTACAGAAGATCATTGCAGCTTCATTAGCAACTCCATCCCATTTGCTTCCAAAGCCCATAGGATTTGTCCATAGTTATTACTACAAGATTATTCTGCTTGGCACAGAGGTTAAGCAAAGCAGGTTGTTGGGTTGACTTTTGGAAGTAAAGAACTGCAGGATCAGAAACTTTGCCATGAATATTTCTCATAACTCATAATGTGATAATGCATCCATACTACAGCAATGTAAGGTTAATACTAGGGCTGTACCAAATTGTACTGTACCAAGTACCCCCAGGTATTTGGGCTGAATTCCAAAGTTCTGAGTAATCGACCTGAGTACTCAGTGGCCCTTCAGTGCTGTTTCTGAAATTTTGGAATTTGGACTCAGAATTCTGGACCTTGGAAAACTTCAGAAACTTTTGAAGTATTTGGTTCCAGGTCGGTGTCTCAGCAGGTGTTGCCATGTACAGCTGCTGCAGCTGTTTCAATGCCTAGCTAATCAGCATGCACAATAGCACATCCACCCCTTCCTCCCTCTTCCTCCCCCTTAATCTCCTTGCCTATCAGGGTGCACAATGACACATGCAGGAAGTGGACCCCGGCAGAGAGATCCCTGTCTGGCCTTATGGTGCCAAGCAGCTGGCAGAACAGTAGAAGTTACACTTTATAATTAGACTCTGCTGTGTCATGCAGCAGCCACAGCCTTAGTAAAAAAAAAAGAAGAAGAATAAAACACACACTACCCCACGAAACAGTGTGCAACTGCATGGAGAAATAACTATACCACCAAAAGCCAGCCAGTCCACCCAGCAGACAAAATTATAACAACATTCACAAGAAAGAACCCGAACATTCTCTCTCTCTCTCTCTCTCTCTCACACACACACACACACACACACATGCATGCACGCACGCACGCACATACGCACACACACACACAGAGGCACCCTCTAGTCTTGGCATGTCATTGGTACTGTGGCACTGGTAACTTGAAGAGACCAGGCAAGGGGAAGTGGAGTCAGGCAGAGCGATCCCTCTGGCCTCATGTGCCAAGTGCCAACCAAGCAGCAAGCAGAACTAGAAGCAAGTGGCACACAATTATTATTTTTTTAAAAAGCATGGCATGGTAAAGTTAAACGTATCCCCCATCCCCCAGCATTGGCCCTATGGACAGGACAGGCCAAGCCATACCAGGACAGGCCATGGTGGAACTTTGGACTTTTGGAACCGAATGCTAGGACTGAACTGAATAGTACGTCCGAGTATTCAGACCGATTTTCGAAGTTCCGAATAGTCGGTCTGAGTACTCGGAGGCAATTCAGTGTTCTTGCTGCAGCTTTGGACTTCAGAGACAGAAACACAGAACATCGGAAAACTTCAGAAACTTTGAGAAACTTTGGAAAACTTCAGCACCACCTTGATGCCTAAGCAGGGGCTGCCATGTGCAGCAGTTGAAACCTTTTAATTGCCTAACCAATCAGGCTGTGCACAACAACACAACCACCCCCATCCTCTTTCCCCCTTAATTGCCTCACCAATCAGGGTGCACAGCAACACTCTGCAGCCCTCTCTCCCACCATACATTATATAAAGGGTTGCAATGCAGCAGTCTCTTTGTGGTGTGGGACTCAGGGAGAGGGAAGGAGTGGAGGAGCCAGGGGCATAGGCTCCATGCAGTGAACCCAGCATAAAGCTGGGGATCACTAGGCACCAGAGGGATACTGTCAGGCTCCTCAGGGGCAGCCCCGTGCCTGGGCTGGGCTGGAGGAGGCCCAGGTGCAGGGCACCCCCACATCATGGGCAGGGGGGTCCCCATCTCTAACCCACCTCTGTCTGCTAGTAGTGCTGCAGTAGCAGTGGGACACATCAGAATTGGAGATACAGCTATTTGTAAACAAACAACTCCTCCCCATGTGAGTGATCAGAAGGTTGTTGTCTTGTAAAGAAGGTTCTTTAAGACGACTCTGAACAATTTCACAACTTATCAAAATAATAGACCATGTGATGGTCTTGAGCTCCTCTAGTATAAAAAGCACTCTCCCCCTCAAAATGACCGTTACTTCCAACCCTTTCTAGGAATATAAGAACATTCCATGAGGGGCTGGAAGGGTGGGTGTTGTGAAAATGTTTGGATCCATCTCAAAGAACCTTGTTTACAAGGCAGCAACCTTGTGTTCTACGTTGAGTGGCTCCGCACAGGCTGTTTTTACACGGCTCTGCCAGGTGGGGGTCTGTCGGCATGATGGTGCGTGGGCAGGGCATGCACATGGCACGTATCCCCACTCACCCTCCACTCGTGCACCCATGGAGAAACAGCCATTTTCCTCAGTTGCTCCATGTGTGGGGATGAGTGGCGAGTGAGTGGGGATACATGTTAGGTGGGTGCACACACGCATGCATGCACCCCCAGTCACCGCAAGCATGCAAACCACATCATTCACATGGGGCTCCCCCACCCATGAACACTTTTCATGGCATAATGTGCTTAATAGGCTGGCTGCATTTTGGGTGTCTTGTGTGTTTGACATTCATGTCCCAGCTGTACACACACATTGGTAGCAACCATCCCCTGTATCACCACATCAGGGTGACAAAGGAGATGCGGGAGGATTTGGCTACCTGGGAGGCTTTCCTCCAAGGCTACAATGGAGTCAGCTTCTGGTGGCAGTGGCTCCTCTTAGAGGCCGAGTTGCAGATACATTCAGATGCGGGGGGGCATGACTTCGGCATCTATTTCAGGGGCAGATGGTGCACGGAACTGTGACCAACTGATTGGGAAGAGCAGGGGATAACATGTGACCTGACATTCTTGGAGTTTTTTCCCATAGTGGTGGCCGTGGTCCTGTGGGAGGCGGAATTTACCAACAGGAGGGTCTCTTTCTGGTGCGACAACATGGCAGTGGTGCATGTTGTCAATAAGCTGTTATCTAAATCAGAAAGGATCATGAGGCTGGTCCAGGCTTTTGTACTGAGATGTCTTAAAGCGAACATCTTGTTCATAGCTAAGCATGTGCCTGGTATTAACAATGGCATAGCCAATGCCCTTTTTCAGTTCCAGACAGACCGTTTTCGCTCGCTGGCCCCACAAGCCAGGGAAGATCATGACCCGTTCACAAGGAACATATGGAACCTTGGATCCTAGAACTATATCAGGCAGTACAGGGTTCCCTCGTGCCCAGAACCAGGTGGGCATATGATGTGGCTTTCAGCAAGTTCCAAGAATTTAGGTCATGAAACCATTAGACTTTAGGATTCTCCATCCCTGAAGAGCAGGTCCTTCAGTTTGCAATGGATCTTTGAGGCAAGGGTCTAGCACCTGGTACCATTGCAGGAAAGGTAGCAGCCATTACATTTGCAAGCCGGTTGGCAGGCCACCCTCGCCTGATAACGGGTTTTTTATGATCATCTCAGGGAGAGCTGGTCCAGGGACACCCCCCACATGCAAGACACGAGAGCCCCCATTACACCCCAGATGTTGCCTCATCTTACTCAAGTATTTCACCAAGTCTGTTACTCCAGGGGGGAGATGGTGCTGTTCAGGACGGTTTTCCAGGTAGCTCTGTTTGGGGTTTTCTGTATTAGTGAGCTGGTTCCAGAATCCAGGGCAGATGGGACGGGTAGGGCACTCCAGTTTGGGGATGTGGGATGGCAGCGGGACATCCTTATGCTTCACCTTCAGAGGTCTAAGGCCGACCAGAAAGGATTGGGAAAATTCATTAGGCTGTATCCATCGGAGAATGCACAAATCTGCCCCATCAGGACAATAAGAGAATACCTCGTGTCTCGCCCTCAGGGGGTAGTAGCATTATTTGTGCATGAGGATGGGGTGCCCCTGATGTGATACCAGTTTGGAGCAGTCCTTAATATGTGTGTGAAGGAAGCGGGACTTGACCCAGGCAGCTACAGCGTGCACTCATTCAGGATCAATGCGGCGTCAGCCGCTGTGAGTATGGGGTTGGCCGGTCACCAAATATAGCAGATAGGCAGATGGCGATCAGCAGCATTCCAAACATATATCAGGGAAACTGAAGCTGGAGTGAGCGGGCGAGGTATGATTTCCCAAGTGACTGTAAAGGGAAATGAAGCACGAAAACTGACTTTTGATTTCTCTTGCAGACACAGCAGCACCCCGGAAAAGGACGGTGGTTTGGATTGTCGGCCACAGCATCGTGCACTGGGCAGGAAAGATGGCTGCACGCTGTGGGTGGGGCACTCAGCTGGGTCTTAGCAACCGGACAGAGTTAATTTGGCTAGACTGATGTGGAATGCAGAGAGATTTCCTCCACCTGGAGTGATGGTAATACACTTAGGGGAGAACAATTTGCCAAAGGCAACGGGACTGTGGTTGATGAAGAGGGAAAAGGCCGACTTGCAAGTAGTACAAGATCGATTCCTGGGGTGTACAAAAGTGTAGTCTGAGATGCTGCAGAGAAGGGTATGGGAGAATGCTAACCACCCAGGGCCAGTGGATAGGGCATGAAAAAGGGCAAACAGTGAAATTGGGAATTGACTTCAGTCCAAAGGCAGAACAGTGATCCCGCACGATGACATTAGTCATGAGAGGGATGAGTTGTTTAGAGGCGATGGCAAAACCCTGTCCAATGAGGGTTGTAATTTATATCTTGGGGTCCTGAAGCGCTGGTTAGTTGAGATCCTGGATGGTATGGTGGAAAACCAGCCAAGCAGAGCTGGCGGTTCTAATGGCGGTGGGCTGGTTCAAAGGTAATTGTTTAAAGGTTAAATTAGTTAGCATAGGATGGTTACAAATATCTCCTTAAGAGATGGTCAGGGCCATGCATAGCCACACACTGCGGCCCACTTTATGGTCAGCCCAAGGGTGAGAAATGAACGGCTGGACCTGCTGGGAGGACCATGTGCCAAGCCATGGGTAACAGTGTTCTCACCATTTTTTAACCCCAACAAAAGGGGTATAGGCACGGGCAACCCGCTCCGGCCCAAGGAAACTCGGCCGTCGGGGCAGGGCGTAAGTTGCAAGTTGGGGAGGTTAGGCCACAGGAGGTTTCCCTTAGAGCTTAACCGAGGACGTAAGGAGGAGGGCCATAGGGCCAGGAGAATTGACGGTAGGGACAGGAACCTTCTGTGGCGGGGGGGAACAGTTAAAAGAAGGTAGGACCCCAGTTTAAAGGGAGAAGCGGGAGGGTTGCCCCTTCCCCCTTTTGTGGTTTATAAACAGTTAATAAAGAGTGCGGCATTCAATCCCAAGAAATGTGCCCTTGTCTTCTTCTGGGGTGCGCCAACAAACACCTGCATGGCCACATTTTCAAATGTACACATAAAACTTGCACCTACAAAATTTGTACGCAAACTTATTAAGTGTGAACACACATTTGTACTTTCAAAAAAGATTTGTAAGTTTGCAAATTGTACATATACATGGTGCGTGAATATCTATTTTGTTTGCACAAATCCCTTTTGTGTATATAGACTACTGTCCTTCACAAGTATACACATCAGTCTTGCATTCACAATTTATGATCTTGTCTTTGACTTCAAGAACTGCTCTCACAAATTTACAGCCAAACATTAGAAGTGTTTTTCTTCTGAATAAATTTGCTTATAGGTAGTTTCAATTTAAAATTTCAAAAATTGTAAACAGGGTTCTTCAAATGACATGACAAGTTAATCAAACTTGTTAAGAAATTCTCTAACTACTACATGACCGGATACAATACAATCACTTCTTAGGTTTCTGTTCCATGGGGTTGTTTATTTAGTAGAAAAGTCTGCATATGACTAGATTGATTGCCTTAAATCAAACATATCCTTAGGCCTAACACTGAGAAAAATAAATATTTGCAATAGTGTCTGTATGCAGGATGACTCCTTACTTTGGCTCCTGTGAGAGAGTTTTAATTCCCACCCACCCCCCATTTTACCATTAGAAACTTCCAAACAGAAGTATAGAGAGAAGGTCATAAGAGAAACTAGTAGTCCATGCTCATATATAAACAAATGAGGACATAAAGAAAGTGAAGAATCTGTTTCAAAAGCTTCTTAATGTCTATACATATATAATTATTTTAAGCACAACTATCGATCCTCATCCTGGGGTATTTTTAAACGTGATGGTACCACAGGTGGCCATGCTTTGACCCACATGGCCACCCACAGTGCTGTCACATCTGATCTGGCCTGCCAGATGTTTCCCTGTGCCAGATCAGAGGTTTCTATGGGCCCTGGCAGTTTTTAGCCTGGGCTGTAACTAGAGCCCATCACCAAGTCACAGCACAGTAGGGATGGTCAAACGTGGTTCGGACGTTCGGAGTTCGGACCGAACTCGGTCTGTGCGGTCACCTGAACCGAACTTCCAAACCAAACTCGAATTTCAAACCGAACCAAACCGAATTTCCAAACTCTGTTCTGTTCACCCATCCCTAGTGGCAACACGCACCAAAAAACCTGGTTTTGAATGGCCGAACTTGGTCGGAAGTTCGGAATTCGACCAAACTTGGACTGTTCGGTCGACCGAACTGAACTTCCGAACCTAACTCAAATTTCAAACCGAACCGAACCAAATTTCCGAACTCGAATTTCAAACCGAACCGAATTTCCGAACTCTGTTCTGTTTGCCCATCCCTACAGCACAGGCTAAGTGCTGCCGTGATCTATGGACACCATCTACAGAAGGGGATAGAGCGGGCCATTACATTTGATGACCTGCTCTACCTGGTTCCGGTGTGCACGGCGGCCTCATAGGCCATTGTGCCTGCCAATCAGAGAGGAGGGAGGGCTGTGCTCAGCAGCGTTGGGGGGGGGGAGCCTGCGGACCCATGTCTACACTTCATGCTCACATTTTCCTCAGCCCCTCCTCAGCCCAGACCACTGGCACATTCATTTGACAGCTGAGCCAGATTCTGCCAGTATTTTTACCATCACGTCTAAAAATACTGCTAAAGAACTAAAACTCAAGGTAATATGGAAGATAAACTTTTTGCCCAGATATCCAAGTTGTTGTGCAAGTTTATCTAAAGGCATAATTTGGAGTGACGCGAACAAGGTGGGTTACAAGGTTGGCATCAGCCAAAATACAGTCCTGTTCCTTCTCCTCTTTTAACAACTTTGGCTATTCAGAACTTAAAGGTATTAACATATATCTCTGCCACAATTCTTAAGGAGATCTAACTCTGAATTATAGCTAGACTAATCATTCAGACCTGCGAGTTCATAAGCATCCATTGAAATTCCAGACAGCAGTGTGGTTTGACAACATTCAAGCCCCTTCTTATGTTATTTTCAAACATTTATGCAGATGGATTTTTGTTCACTGACATGTTTGAGGAATGGCTGGTTTTTTGTACACAAATGCATTTATAACAAGACAAGGTATGCATACATATAAAAAGCCCATTTGTATTTTGTTTTTATTTAAACAGGTTTTTTTAAAAAAAAATAGTTTCTTGCTTAGAAAATTCAGACATTCAGAGAATCTGTTGTAATTTATAGAAGTGTCTACACTGGGCCATGTGCTGGATATGAACTGGCTAGGATGTACCGCTCCACATTCCCTAAAATGGCCTCTCTCTCCTTTCTGGTGGCAAGTGGTTGTTGTGGATATCACCAGCTGAGAGTTCCACTCTCCCCTGGCAATGAAATTCTAAAACAAGAAGTTTAGATCTGTTCTGGTCTTTTCCTGCTACTTGGATGGTAGCAGCACTGGGGACAGAAAATCAGAGCCTCCATGAGTTTTCCATATCTTTGTTAGAAAATGTTGCAAGCTGTGGATGTGAGCCATATAAAATCAGACAATTTTGTCTTTATAAAGGAGGTAGATATTTGAAAGGAGAGATCTAATTTAGCAAGTTGTGTCTCTCTCTGAAGATGACCCAACGTGATTACGCACAAGAGAAGTGCAACTTCAGACGGATATAATTTCCTATACTGCAGAGGTTAGATCCTCCAGACTTTAGCTCTGCAGAAATGTTTAAATCATATTGCAGGCTATTAGAGAGACTGAAGTGCCCTACAATAAGAAGCATATATAGACAAGGGGGGGAGGAGGTGCATATTGAGAGAGGTGCCAGGCATCTGTTTTTTCATTGAATTTAATGGGTGTTACAAATTCTCAGCTTGCCTCAGGATCTGGGCCAGCAGTGTTGCTTGAAATAAGAAATCAGATGGTTAGTGGTTTAAGTTTCTGAAGAAGGGCTTAAAGAGATTCACAGTACTGGCGTATTTACCCAATGGAATAAGACTTGGGAAGCTGTTAGAAACTCAAGATGAGGAGGTAATTTGGGCTGTGGCAATTTATGCTCACTTGGTAGCTAGGAGGAGGGAATGTAACCAGATAGATTAGGTATGTGGCGAGGCAGTTGGCTTGGTGGGTGTCGCCGTTTTTGTGTGTATTCTCCACTCCACAATTTGCTGTTAGAGTGCCATGTACAGCAGTGTCAACTGCACTGTTGTTATCGTTATTACTTTACTATTATTTTATTGAAATTAGTTCAGTGTATTAACGATAAGTTATACAACTTATAATGTATTAGTTATAAGTTGTTACTATTATTTTATTGAAATTAGTTCAGTGTATTAATTATAAGTTGTACATATGCATTTTAGATTGTTTATTTGTCTTATCTTTTGGCAAAACAGCGAAAGCCAGTCCAAACAAATCTTTTCTTCTTTTTTCTTCTACAAGTTGTACATTTTTGGTTTTAACTTGCTGTTTTATTATTGGAAACTTTGTTACGTTTTATTGTATTTATTTACTTTTGGGCCATGGCGAAAGCCAGTGCCGTCAATAAATATCTATCTATTAAAGTACTGGCAGTAAAAGAAGCGATGAAGCACTAAAGCTTATTTTTCATTTGACTCGGTGTTGAAACATTGTTCAAGATCCTTTTCAGAAGTTATATTTGCTGAGTAGCAGGCTATAGGGGAGTGGGGGAGAGATCTGTCCCTCTTAAGAATGGCTATATTCGAAGAAATTACGTTATTAATAGCAGTAATTACATTACTTCTGTTATTGCTTCATGTTGTAGTAGTGCCTAAGGGTGTGAAATTTGTTTTTGTTATGTTTTTGTGGGGGTGAACAGCGCAACCACGCCCGGGGGTGGGAAAACGACCCAAACAGACGTGCCGGGAACGAGACCACGGGCCGGAACCGGGCCGCACCATCGCGGGCCGTGGCAGCACAACAGACGTGCAGCCGAACCCCCGGCGGGCGCTAAACCCCCACAAGGCACCGGGCAGGGGCGGGACACAGACATGGCCGCCTGAGGGCAAACGAAGCCACAAGGCACACAAGGGAACGCCCACACAAGGGAAACGGGAAGGGAGGGGGGAA
>QEPC01008879.1:411922-427368 GCA_003113815.1 Sphenodon punctatus | reverse complement strand
GGCTGCAGCTGTGGGTGGTGTTCCCGGGCCGCCTCCCTGGTCGGGTGCTCCCGTGTGCCCCCTTCCTGCACCTGTGCCCCCTCCGCCTGCATCGCTGGGCCTGCCTGCGCCTCTACCGCCGCCTGTCCCACCGCTGTCGCTGTCTCTGCCTCCGCTTTCTTCCGCTTCCCTCCTCGCTCCATCCCGCCACGCTTGCTTGCTGCTGCTCTCACTTTAAATCTCCCTCCGGTGTTTGTGTTGATGCTGGTTGCCTGGCAGCGATGCTGCGTGCCTTGTCCCCGGCTGGGGCTCGTTTGGTTTGGTTCCGCTCGGGGATTGGCATCCAGACGTTACTTTTCCTTGGTTCCCTGTGGGGGTTCGTTTGACCACGCTTCCCGGGACCTTCCCCCGGCTAGCCCGGGAAGCATGGTTGAAACCGACTCCATGTGGGTATTGAGTGTGATGAACATCTGGCGCGCGCCGTTCAGACGTTCCGGGCCCTTTGGCCCCACGGGGGGGTTGAGCGTGGTTCAGTGTGGTTGAGCGTGATCTCGTAACGTCTGAAGACACCCATTATTATGTCCATTCCCAAAATTACCAATCATGCCAAATTTAAGAAAGATTGGATAGAGGCTCCTGATTCTATAAGCCATTAACTTGGAAATGCATTTCCAGCTGTAACATTTTGATATTCCATCCTGTTTACAAGACATTTGGCAGGAATGTATCCCACACATTTCCTGTCATCCCTGCCAAAACACAGGACAATTTGATAAAGGTCTCCAATTTTATAAGCAATTGAAGTTGTCCCCTTGAATATCATTATTCAGATAAATAGCAGCACATGCAGTGCCAGTCAGAGGCAGGCACCTGGCATGGCAGGGGGAGGGAGGCTGTAAGAAGGAGGATGGGGAGCAACCAAAAAAGACTGACAGACACATTCACTGGCCAGTTATTGCATGCTTCTAGCTTTACAGAACCAATCGGTGGTGGCTTCAAGACAGGCATAGGAGGGACATAACTGGGACTTTGGGGATAGCATCCCAGCAATCAGGAGACATGGTTTACACATTATCATCAAAATCCCATCCTGCAGCACTGTGACAGAGAATTTCAGAGAATCTCTATTGCCTCTTTCCGAAACAGATGCTTCCAACTTCCCAGTAACAAGTGGGGAAGAGATGTTAGGATGGTCACAGAACAGAATGAGGATATTTGGTTTATTATTTATTTATTTTTGGCATCAGCTTTTGCTATAGCCTTTTCAATCAGAAAACCATATAATAATAATAATAATAATAATAATAATAATAATAATAATAATAATAATAATTAGGGGTGGGAATTCTGGATCTACCGATATCTGATACTGCTGGTAATTTGGTGTACTGCCAGTATCGGATTACCCTGGTATTTGGGGGTACGGGTAACGGATCCCCATACCAGATTTTTTTACATTGCGGCCATTTAAATGAATGGCCACAATGTAAAAAAAGAACCCCCCCCAAACACTTTCCCTCCCCAGTCCAGGCTGTGCATGTGGAAGGGGGGACACCACCCACCCACCCGGTCCAGCCTGGATTTTTTTTTTTTTAAATTTCCCCAAAGTCCCTGCTAGTGCAGGCTCCGGGCCGCCACCGGCGACCCACAACCCGCACCAGTAGGTAAGGTACTGTAGTACTAGAGTGATCCCTGGGGTGGGAGGTGGTTTAACACACACCTCACCCCAGGGATCACCCTACCTCCCCACCCAGGGATCGCCTACCTTTGGCGCTCCGGGCGGCGGCGGCGCCAGTCCGGAGGCTTCAGCGCTGGCTGTGGATGCTGGCTTCAGTGCTTTCTAGGTCTTCCTGGGAACTTACGGGTTTCCCTGGAAGGCCTAGAAAGCGCTGAAGCCGGCAGCCACAGCCAGCGCTGAAGCCGCTGGACTGCCGCCTCCACCGCCGCCCGGAGCACCAAAGGTAGGCGATCCCTGGGTGGGGAGGTAGGATGATCCCTGGGGTGGTGTGTGTGTTAAACCACCCTCACCCCAGGGATCACCCTAGTACCTGCTGGTGCGGGCTCCAGGTCGCCAGCAGCGGCCCGGAGCCTGCACTAGGGACTTAGAGAAAAAAAATATTTTTTTAAAAATCCAGGCTGGGCAGGGTGGGTGGGGGGGTGCCCGCCTTCCACCTGCAAAGCCTGGGAGGGGAAGGGGGGGACTTTTTTTCCCCCCATTGATTTCAATGGGGACAGTTCCCCATTGAAATCAATGAAATAAATCCGGTACCGGTAATCCGGTTTTAATCCAGTAACCCGGTATTTTGCATACCGGTAACTGGTAACCGGTATTCTGCCTGGTGTCCCACCCATAATAATAATAATAATAATAATAATATACACAGCATATCCATACATACAACCTCCAACCTAAGATAGCTCAATCTCTATAGCACCGCAAGTCTGGAGTTGAGGGAAACAGCCCCATCCTTGCAAAAACAACAGTTCCCCTTACAACTCATTTATCATTACCCTCTGTTTTTGGGAAGCCAGCCAAACATAGGTTGCGAGGGCCACAACATCCTCATTTTTTGACTGGGAAAGGAGACCCCTATACCCTTGGCCTGGGTCTGTGGCCAACAAATCACGGAAGAGTGGTTGGAGCCAGACTGCCCTAAGATCGATAAAATAAGGACAGATTAACAAAAAATGCTCAACCGTTTCAACCCTCCTTGGGGACAGGTAAACAATCATCTAGCATAGGCAATCCTTTTATATCTCCCTTCCACCACTGCAGTCTGAACCAGCTGGAAACAGAGAAGCGTATAGCTTCTCTGAAGACTACGGCTCGCTAGTCCATCCAGGTATGCTTCCATCCCCCAAACAGACTTAACTGACCTAAGCCATGGGACAACCCTCCAGCTCCCTACAGCCGCTATATCATCTTGCCGATCAATGTCTTCCAACTTGGCCTGAATTTCTTTATTAATTCCCACTAAAGACCTACCTGCAAAATTGGCAAAGGAAAAACCATGGCTCTGGCGAAGATGGGCCAGGTACCTGAGCCATGGACAGGGCCCCGATTCTTCCGTGGAATTTTTTTTTAAATTCTGCGGGAGTCAGGGCCCAATTCTGCACCTCGGCGCGATTTACCATGCAGGGGGGGGCTTGGCTTGCCTCCTCCTCCCCCCACACTGGTAAAATCCTCAGGGCTTCCCCTCCCCAGCTGCTGGGGCTTGCCCTCCCCAGCTGCTGGGGCTTGCTTGACTCTCCCCCCCCCCGAAAAACAAAAGGAATTTCCTTACCAGTGATGGCAGCAGCAGCTGCTCCGTCCAGCGCGCTCGTACTTCCTGGCCCCTCCCGACGGGGCCTCTCAGGGCGACGCAGCCAGATGACATCATCTGGCTGCGTCGCCCTGAGAGGCCCCGTCGGGAGGGGCCAGGAAGTACGAGCAGGAAGTACGAGCATGCTGGATGGAGCAGCTGCTGCTGCTGCCATCACTGGTAAGTTAATTAATTATCTAAAGGGGGTGCCTCCCCCCCTGGCAACTGGGGAGGCTGGGGAGGGGAAGCCCTGAGGGTTTTTTCATTCCCTTCCCCTCATGGAATCTCCTGCCCCGTGTCCCCCCAGCGCAGGCTGGAAATTCTGCGCTGGGGTAAGCGGGGCAGGAGATTCCGCGGGGGGAGGGGAATTCCGTGGGAAATCTGCGAATCGCAGACCCGCGTTTCCCTCGGGGCCCTGGCCATGGATAACCTGCGATGCCCATATACAACAATTCCTCATGCAGGCATAATCATGGGAGGGAATTCTCAGGCAGGGAGAGCAACCTTAGCCAATATCGGATCAGGGCAGTCTTAGCATACAGCTTGATGGAAAACACACCTGTCTCCGTCCTCAAGACAGGGCCTGGAATATCCTTCCCCACTTGGAGAATCTGGCAAAGGAACAAATCCTGCACCCTCTCCAAGGGTTTAATTACTGGCTGGGGAATGATATCTAGACCAAATACTGCCGAAGGCAGAACCTTAGTTCTATAGGCCTTCAAAACGGTTGAGACTGGAACACCCCGAGAGATTCCGTCTGTCCTACCTATCGCACCAGCGAATTGTGCTGCTTTGACTACCCGCCCCTGTATGTGTTTGGCCCATGTACCCCTACATGAGAAAGTTACCCCAAGGTATACAAAGGATTGGACCACTCCAAGTGGTTGCTTGGCAATTTCCCACTTAACTGATGATTTGCGGCCACCCGTGATCATGACCTTGGATTTCTGAGGGTTAGGCGATAGTCCATTTAGTACACAGTATTCGTCCAACCCTTGGATCAAATGCTTCAACCCGCTTGCTGTCTGGGAGTTACAGACTAGATCGTCGGCAAACTACAACACACTCAGATGGCATGAACCAACTCTAGGAGGATGCGTATTGTCTGTTGTCAGGAACACAATGAGATCAGCAAGATAGACATTAAACAGCAGTGGTGCCAACACGTACCCCTGCCGAACCCCTCTTTGTATAACAATATCTTTACTCATCTGATTATCTGGACCTATTTTGACTCTTGCTTTGTTGTTGGAATACAGCTGGATAATAAGTGACAAAAGATTGCTGTTAACCCCTAACGTAGAGAGCTTCCTCCAAAGTCGAGCGCGACGGATTGAATCAAAGGCTTTGGTTAGATCGACAAAGGTCAGGAATAGTTTGCCTTTCCTAATCCTCTGATATTTATGAATAATATAATTTATGAATAATATAATATTTATGAAGTATAAAACAGCAATCTGTCGTTGATTTCCCTTTACCGAAACCAAACTGCTCTTGAGGGATGATTGAATTTCTTTCCACCCATTGCTCTAAGTGCTTCAATAAGCATCTTGCAAATAGTTTACCCATCACTGACAGCAGGCTTATAGGGCAATAACAAGCTGGATCAGATCCGGAACCTTTCATAAAAATCAGAACGATCCAGCTCTGCTGCCAAGAGGGTATTAATGCTAATATTATTAAATAACTTGCTTAGCACAGGCGCCCACCACTGGTTGACATTTCTGCTGGCCAATTGGCACCACAAACTGATCTTATACCACAGTGACACGTAAGAGAACCCCCGGCATAGGCTCATTCTCTGCGTATACTGTGCAGGCTTATAAAATTGGGACCCTTTATAAAATTTTCCAGATATTTGGCAGAGATGATCCTTGTCATGTACACTGGTTGGACTACAAAGTTGTTACAGTCATACATACTTTTATAAGTTGATTGCTTATACCACCAGGATCCTTTATCCAATTCATCTGAAAGTTGGCATAGATAGTAAAAGTGGGGAGGGGTATAAACATGCCAAGTTTAATCCACATTAGATGGGAGACAAAGAAGTTACAGTCAGGAATGTATATGCAGAATTTTTGCAAAACAACGTAATTCAACTGCTTATAAAATCGAATTCCTTTATCCAATCTTTCTGAAATTTGGTACACATAATGCCTTCCATTGGTGGTACAATTCTTTCGTTTCATCCAAATATAATGAAAAACAAAAAAGTTACAGCCAAAAATGTGTTTTCCGTTGAAACCAATGGAAATAAAAAATGAAAGCAAAAACAAAAATGAAATTTCAATATTTATAAAAACAACAACAAAAGATTTAAACAACAAAAACAAAAAGTTAGAATGAATATCGACATGTGTCTCTGGTGCACACCTTTAGTAGTGTCTAGGAACCCTAGTCCTGGATCAGGGCCTTCAGTGAACTTTCTCACCATTTGGGGTGCAATCTTCCAACCACTTCACTATAGCCCTAGCCTTTAATGCTGATATTACTCCCATTGAAGTGAATGAGACTTAGCTTTGTGTTAAGGGTAAGTGCTGAAGTTAAGCAGGTGGAAGATCACATTGTCTGTATTTATATCACAATGACCTTGTAAGGTAGAAGTTGCATTGTTAGACTTGGGTTATAAGCTCTATAAGCCTCTTACAGAAATGTAAAACTTCCTTTAGCTTTGGTACTACTGTTATAGGCAGACGATGGATCTAAATTTTAGCTACAGCAGGATCCAAAATTTGATTTGCATTAATATTTTGAAATTTCAGTGCTCCAAAATGTTATGAAATTTTGATGTCGACAACTGAACACTAAATTTTCAGAAAATCCTGGGACATTGAAAAATCAAAATATTAATCAAAATTGCTGTTGAAAGAGAAATTTCAGTGCTTACACACACACAGCTCTCATTTTAGCTCTGAGTAAAATGTATTATCAGTATGATGGTCATAGCTGGACAAGCATAAAGTTCTTGCACGGTCTTCGATTCATTGTGACAAGGACTATGACAGATCCTAAATGCACTTGTGCTGGTGGGGCTTCTTTGACTTCAGTGGGGCTGCCAACAATTACATTTTCCATCACAGCTTATATTTTTGTGCTTGTGCTGTAATAAAACAATTCAACCCCACTTTTGACTAGAGTGTGTGTTATCATAATATAAATAGTAATAGCAACAGTATAATAGCTTTAAGTATAACCTCTGATTACACAGTAGGGATGGGCGGACAGAACAGAGTTTGGAAATCGGTTCGGTTCAGTTTGAAATTCAAGTTCGGAAATTCGTTTCGGTTCAGTTAGGTTTGAAATTCGAGTTCGGTTCGGAAGTTCGGTTCGGTCGACCAAACAGACCGAGTTCAGTCGAATTCCAAACTTCCGAACCAAGTTCAGCCATTCAAAACCAGGTTTTTTTGTGTGTGTGTTGCCACTAGGGATGGGCGAACAGAACGGAGTTCGGAAGTTCGGTTCGGTTCGAAATTCGAGTTCAGTTCGGAAGTTCGGTTCGGTCAACTGAACAGACCGAGTTCGGTCCAAACTCCGAACGTCCGAACCGCGTTCTCCCATCCCTATTACACAGTCCTGCTTATGACATTTTACTTGTTTTCAAATACTTAAGGACCAAGCCAAGGTATGCACACACAGCAAGCAGTGTGTATGCACAGCAAGTGCATGGTATATATGCATTGCGCATAGTGCACACACAATACGCAATTTATTCATACATCCTATCCATGGTCACACGTAATGCGTGCTTGGTCAGTACGCACAACTTGTCCTTGGTACCTTGGACTGGGCCCTTGGTTTGCATCTTCAGAACCTTTATATGAGAACCCCGAGCTGTTCTCAGGAGGGGCGGGGTAAAAATCTAGAAAATAAATAAATAAAATAAATATATGGCACCCTCAAAATCTAGTAAAGGAATATATGTGTATATTCAAATACTTCCTTCTCTAGTGACTGAATCTGATCCATCATTCTGTACCACTTATTAGTTCTTTCATAGTTATAAGTTTATAGGATGGTTGCTTTTGCATAACTAAGGGAAGCTTCTGAGATCTGAATCACGTTGTGTCTGCCCCTATTGTGTGTATCTTCAACAACATGAAAAGAGACAATTCTTACCATAAAAACTTTGGGTTGCTATGTCTGTTTTTAAATGGGCATGGCTGGGTGAGTGGTTCCATGGGCGCTGCATGGAGCACCCATCTGGTGTGGCGGGGGAATCACAGGGGCCAGGGATGGGTGTGTGCCCCTACCTACGCATGGCTTAGCCTGCTCCTGCACGAAGCATTCCAGGTGTTTCCCCGATGCCCCATGCATGGGATGAGTGGGTGGTGCATGGGTCACAGAACCACCCCCCACCATGCTGCCTTCGGATGGGTGTCTGGATGTGTGAGAGGGAGGGGTCGACCTCCATGTTTCGTCTAAAAATAGCCTACATAGGACAAACAACGCTGGAGAAAGGGAAGTATTGTTATACCAGGTTTTTAGATAGGATATTGGGGACCATAGGAGCAGCTAGGTTTGAATGAGCCCTGGTGCAGAAGATCGTATGCAGGGGTATAGCTATAATAGATGCAGCAGGTGTAGTTGTGATGGGGGTTATACACATGTAGAATGCATATGAATACTGAAATGGAGTGCCCCATTCCATCTTCTTCACTAGAGCCCATTCCCACTGGAGCTGAAGTGAGTAGTGAATTTATTACACATGAGGAAGAATCAATTTTTTGGGTAGCCTTTCGAGTACCTGAGTGAAAACAGACATGACACTAACCACCCTTTAACCACGCTAACCACCCTTGGTGGTTATTTATGCATGTTGCAGGGCTGTATTGGTGTCCTATGCAGCCCTGCAACATGCATAAATGACCATCAAGGGAGGTTAAAGGGTGGTTAGCGTCATGTATGTTTTCACCCCCTGACCCTGTACCTGCAATGGAAAAAAGTACTTGCCTACCCATTTTGGATTTCAAATTTTTGGTGTCTGAATGCGCACTAATTTTATAAGCCTGCTGTTATAAAGGGGCATGGAAAAGCAGATGGCAGAACTGAATCAAGGGGTGAAAACAGACATGATGGTGGCCTGCTATGGCCCAGATGGGCCTAAGGCTCACCCACACGTCTGTTCCGCCTCTGCCAGATGTTGGCCCGCTACTGCCCCAGGGTGGGTAGACAGCTGGCTTGGAATGGGTCCCCTCAAAGATCATGGGAGCCCATTCTGAGCCAAAGTCATGGCTGCCCATCATAGTGGGGTTGGGCCTCTGGGGCCAAGGTAGGACAGGACCAGCTGCCCCCATGTCTGTTGTGTCCCACCCCACCTGGTCTTTCAGGTGGCGGGACGGCTCTCCTGAAGACAGGCACATTTGTTCAGAACCACCCGCCAACCTGGAGAATGGCTGCCAAGGTTTTCCGCCCTGGGCCAGGCAGGGAAGTCACTCTGCCACCCGCATGTTTGTTTTTACCCAAGAGTCCTTGGCACAGCTGTTCCAAAGCAGAGCAGCTGAGCCACACCAGAAGGGTCCTTTCAAGGCATTAATTGTAAACTCTTTATTTTACCAAAATACAGTGTCCATCCTCATAACCAAAGTATGTAAAAGCAGCTAGCAATTGCTCTAATAGCTCCTCTGGTTGAGCTTTTGATTTGAAAAGGTTGGAGGTTCAAGGCTTCTATAGGCAAAGAAACTGCATGGAGACATCAAAAAGAATCCACCACATGGGAGATGAACCCTATATTACTGTTTTCCAGAGTAAACATATAAATGCAAGAAATCACACTTATCTGCTTACCTTATAGTTCAGATTCAAACCCTTGATCTATTAGTCTCTTGTGCCCTAGTCTACCAGCAAAGCTATAAGAGAAACAGTTAGCTGTAGTGTTTCAGTTAGCTAGTAGGGCAAGGACTCTATGTACTGCCCAGAAAGATAGACAGATGTTTGTAAGGGTGCTGCAAGTGGAGTTCTGGATAGCTAAGCTTTGTGCTCACTGAGCCAGGGTGATGGGTTCTAGCCTGCACTGAGTTTCGTTCTTGTTACCTTTTTAAACAAAATAAACTCTCATTTCAAATTGACCCTAATGGGTGTAGAATGCAATCTGAGCTGTGAAAGTAGGAGCTGCTTCTTCTTCATTATTTATTAATATTATTATTATTATTATTATTATTATTAAAACAAAAAAAAACAGAGGCACTAAGAGTATTTTACTAACCGGTCCCCTGTTTAGTGCACTGGCCATACGTTTGATTTCAGCAAGACGAACATTTGGTTTTCCTACCAGGCTATGGACAGTATCATCATTTCAACATGCAAGGTCCCCCTCCCCCACTTTTCTTTCTAATCATTTTTCATAAGCTTCATCACCTAAAAGCTTTTGAAAGCACAGGTCAAAGGCCAGTGAACACAAAGAAGAAGTTTGTCTACTTCTATGCAAGTTAGTTACAGCTACCTTCTTGAACCCAGCAGCCATAACGTCAGCTTCCATTGCTACCACCTACTCAATAAATTGGAAATTGGCTGCCTTCCTGTATCAGGGAGGAAATGCATTGGTCTAGGCAGAATTGGTAGTACAGCATTCTTGCCCGCTTGCCCCTCTTGCATTTTATCAGAGTCTCTGCACTTCTGCTCACATCATTGAATAATAATGGAAAAATAAGCAGTTGATTTTCTTTTCAGTTGCTAAGATCCCATAACTGAAATTTATTCTAAAAAAGATTCTGCTGATGAATTATTCAAACTTCTTTTCTGCTCTAAACTCTCTGACTCTCAATAGATGGAGTATGTGTGGGCTGATATCACAAGAAAGAAGTGTTCCAAAGTTCTAGGGACATGGCATCAGCTAAACCATGGTTTAAAATTGGCTTTTAGCACAACACATGTCCAAAAATAGTTGAAATACATTTATTCATGCCTCAGCTTAAATTAACATATCCAAACCAACTCCGCTGAATGAGCACAGCATGAACTGTATTTCATATATTACCGGTAATGTTATCCTATCTCTGGGTTATTGATTTCTGGTTTACAGAGAAAGAAAAAAACAACCACCTCAAAAACATTAATTTTTCACAAAGGGGCTAGTATCTGAACAGCTATCCAACAAGTACAGGCTCACAGTTAAAAGAGCTCAGTCAAGATAAACATCCCATTTTAAAAATTCCTACCTTACCTATGATACCAACAACAACTTTAACAAATTTAATTTGCTTTCCACCAGATCGGCTCCTTCTGTCTGCCGGGGGTGCCTTCTTGGAGGTCCCCCGTGTGAAGCGGGGGGCCACAATGGAGAGGGCATTCTCGGTGGCTGGGCCGCGCCTTTGGAACTCCCTTCCGGAGGAAGCTCGCCTGGCCCCTAGCCTGTTGACATTCCGGCGAAGCTGTAAAACCTGGCTGTTCGCCCAGGCCTTTGGGGAGGGTGGGAGCGGAGGGTGAGGGTTTTTTAGCTCCCCCACCTTACATATTATTTATTATGTATTTATTCTATTTAGCCCTGTTTTAATATTTTTATATTATTGTATTGATGTTTTAAATTGTTTTTATATTGTTTTTATTGTTGGAAGCCGTCCCGGGCTGCTTTAGCAGGAGGGGCGGGGTATACATTTATTAAATAAATAAATAAATAAATTTATTGGTAAGGTCTCTGTTTATTTTTTGCACTGTTCTTGACAAGTATAGTGATATTTGTGGGATCCAGGGGCAGTGGGGAAGGGGAGTGAAGGAGATAGGGGAAGGGACAATGGAGCAACACTTCAGGCCAGAAAGGATTCTTTCAAATATCAAAATGTTTCCTTTTAAGGTAACATGAGTGCCATTCTTTTTAATGTTTAAGGCTATTTCTGGAGAGGCCATTTCAAAATATAAGGACCTTTCAGATTTATAGAGGGATAAATGTTCCCAGGATGCTTTTCATAAGAGTAGGAATAGCCCAAAATGTTACTGAAACCCATTTAAAAAACCTCCAGTGATTCAACCTGGTTCATTCTTCTAGACTCTGATCTGGCAAGTATTTTGGCACATACCTAGTCTCAAGAATATATATGGTCCATAAGGCCATTCACAAAGTTAGAATCACCGAATTTCAGCATTGGAAGTTACCTCCAGGGTCATCTAGTCCAACACCTGCTTGGATGCAGGATAACTACAACTACAGCCTCAACAAATGGTTTTTCAGTCCTTTTAAAAAAACTTCCAGTTACAGAGAGCCTACGAGAGACCTCCCTATACAACTCGTTCAATTACCAAATCATTCTTTCTGTTATGAAGATATAGGGACCCAGGTCTAAACTGGTACCCTTGGGGTACCACGGTACCTGGTGCGTCCTAGGGCTGAACCTTGGGTCTCGTGATTCTTGTATTTTGCGATGAGAATCACAGTTCTTGGCTCGTTCTGACAAAGAATGAGCCGAGAGCTAGCAGCATTTCTGCTGCATTCTTGCTGAGAAACACACACAAAATAACGGTGCATGTACAAATGGAAAAGGCTGTTGCCATTTTCCAAAATGGTGCTAGTGGTGTCGCTGTCATTTTGGAAAAGGGCAGCAATTCTGCACATGCGTAGTTGCCATTTGCGCATATGCAGACTGACTGCCCTTTTTCAAAATGGTGGTTATGCTGCCAGCGCCATCATGGAAAAGGAATGTGCATGTGCGAATAGCCCTGGTGGACATTTTTCTCATGCCCAATTTTTTATTGTTCTTCGGGGGAGAGGGTGTTTAAATGAGATATCTCACGAGATTTCATATTGAGACAAAGATCTCATTGAGATCTTGGTCCCTGGCATGAAATTGAGTGAGAAAACTTGCAAAAACAAAAAAGGATTCTTGTTAAGCCCTAATGTCTCCATGTCACTGAGATGCAAGCCCAGGGCTGTTGCTGATGGCCTTTCTCCATGCTGGTCAAGCTACACCCCTCCTCAGCCTTGCCTTGCTCCCAACACACAGCTTCCTGATTGGCTGCTGGCCTATTTATTTATTTATTTATTTATTTATAACTGTTTTAAATTATTTTTATATTATTGTTTGTTGCCCCGGGCTGCCCTGAAAGGGCAGGAGGGGCGGGATAAAAATGTTATATAAATAAATAAATTCATAAAATGCAGGGGGGGCACAAAAAAACCCTCCCCCCACCGTCCTCAAAGGTTTGATGGAACAGCCAGGTCTTACATAAACATCTTATATAAGACCAGCCAGTAGCCACAGGAAACTGCATGGATCTTTAGTCAATATCTTGGTTCTTGTTCCTCCTTGAGTGTGTCTTTCTTTTTGTTCCGTGCACCTTTTGACTGGCTCTGCACCTCTGGGACCTCTTGTGTGCCTGGGACCAGTTGAAGGCTAGCCCTTATGACCTGGCCTTACCCTCAAAATGGTCCTTCAGCTCCTGATAAATTGCCTGGCACTTGTGCTATAGGGTGTAGGCTGGACACGATGCTTCGGACTTGCCCCAGCACCTGCTACAATGCCCACGCCACATCTGTGAGGAAACGACTGTAAGTCAGCTTTGTTGTGTCAGTAGGCCCACTCCAGAACTACCTCACAAGCCCACCCTTCCATCTGTCTGTCAGCCTGCTCCCTCTGCCCACCATACCTGGCCGTCCAGTCCTGCTTTGTCTTCTCCAGTCCTGCCTCATCTATGCTTGTCCTACCCTTGGTCCATGTGCCAATCCCTGTTCCTGATCCTGCAGTGAGACCACAATCCTGATCCTGCATCAACTTACCCAGCACCAATACTGCCACAGCTCTCTACATCCCAACCTTGGTTCCTCACAGAAGGTTTCCTGATATTTAATTGGCATCTGTCTTCCTGTAACTTGAGCCCATTGTTTCCAGTCCCGCCCTCCTTAGCAATAAAGAATGGTTCCTCGACATCTTCTTGGTAGAAGCCCTTTAAATATTTTAAAAATGCTGTTATGTCTCCGCTTAATCTTCACTTTGCTAGACTAAACATTCCCAGTTCCTTCAACCTTTCCTCATAAGGCTTGTTTTCCAGACCCTTTATCATTTCCCCTTCTTTTTAACCTACTCCAATTTGTCAATGTCCTAATTAAAATGTGTCCATCTTATATTTTTGCATTTTGTTTTTCTTCCCTACAAGCAGAACTTTATACTTATCATGTTTGAATTTCATTTTCTTTATTTCAACCCAGATTTCCAACCTATGGAGTTTTTTTTAATTCTAGTTCTGTCTTCCAAGATGTTATGTACCCTTCCCAGTTTTGCATCATCTGCAAACTTGATACGTATTCCCTCCACTCCTTCAGTCAAGTCATTTATGAAGATGTTGAATAGGGATGGCTGAACAGAACTGAGTTCGGAAATTCGGTTCAGTTCGGTTCGAAAATCAAGTTCGGTTCGGTTGACCGAACTATTCAAGTTTGGTCCAAACTCCAAACTTCTGAACAGAGTTCGTAAATTCAAACCCCATTGAACTAAATGGAATAATATCTTATAGGGATGAGCGAACAGAACCGAGTTCAGAAATTCGGTTCTGTTCGGTTCAAAAATCGAGTTCAGTTCGGAAGTTCGATTTGGTCGACCGAACTGGTCGAGTTCGGTTTGAACTCCAAACTTCCAAAGTGCGTTTGCCCATCCCTAATGTTGAATAGCACTAGACCAGATGCAGGACAGAGCCTTCTGAGACTCCACCTGATATCTCCCTCTAGTTTGAAGATAAACCATTGATGTTTGAAGATATACCATTGATTACTCTGTGAGTACCATTCTTCAACCAGCCATTAATCCACCACCTTGTTGTAGTGTTTCCCAGCCCACAGTTTGCAAGCTCATCAATGAGAATCGCATGTGAAACAATGGGTGTTAACAGAAGTGACAGTGGAACACCACCATCACAACCCAACCAGGGTTGGGAAACTGCTGCCAACATGGTCCTGTCCAGGTTGGGCTGGCCGACAAGTGTGACAGTGGCCTGACCACCAGGGAGAATGGGGAGTCACACAAATATGTAGCCATCTGACCCTCTCCCTGCCATGACAGGAAGCCATGGTGGTCAATGATGATCACCATGGTGGCTGGCCATGGCAGACCCGATGCAGACTGGATCACAGTAGGCTATAACAAACATTATAGCCTGCTGTGGCCCACTTTGGTCTGATGAGGTGGAGAATAGCCTGGACTGTGACCCCGGAGGTCTCTGGAATCACAACCCGGGCTCACCTCTTACATGCCCTGGAGCAATCTGAGATAAACCTCTGGCAGTGCACCAACAAATGTGGTTTCCAGGCCAATGGGCTTCAGCAGGCCAAAGTGGTCCACCATCTAATTTATTCACACCCTTTGTCAAATGCTTTGCTGAAATCAAGATATGTCCATAGCTTCCTCCTCATCTACTAAACTAGTTACTCTATCAAAGAACAAGACAAGAGTAGTCTGGCATGACGTATTCCTGACAAATCCATACTGACTACAAGCAATTGCTGAATTGTCATCAAGTTGTTTACAGACTGACTGAATGTTTTAAAACCAGTTCTGATATCTTCCTAGGTATTGAAGTTGAGCTGACTGGTCAACTTGGTATTGACTAGGTATTGAAATTGAGCTGTAATTTCCCAGCTTCTCCTCTCCTGAATCCTTAAAGTGAGGCTTGTGCTTAAATAATTTGCTGAGTCCTGGCTTTAGTGTATTTATTTATTTATTTATTTATTTATTTTATTTATTTTTCAAATTTATACCCTGCCACCTCCTGCGACGCAGTTCGGGGCGGATTCCAACAACCAGTAAAAACAGTAAAATTCCTTTTAAAATATCAAATATTAAATATAAAATGTATCATATAAAACAGGGCTAGAAAATAACAAATAAATAAATGGGCGAGGGACTAAAATCATCCCCCCCACCCTCCCTCCCAAAGGCCTGGGCAAACAGCCAGGTCTTACAGTTCCGCCGAAATGTCAAAAGGCTGGGGGCCAGGCGAGCATCCTCCGGAAGGGAGTTCCACAGCCGCGGCCCTACCACCGAGAATGCTCGCTCCATTGTGGCCCCCCGCTTAACACGGGGGACCTCCAGGAGGGCACCCCCGGCAGACCGCAGGAGCCGCTCTGGGGCACGAAGGGCGAGGCGGTCCCTAAGGTATGAGGGGCCAAGACCGTATAGGGCTTTGTAGATCATCACTAGGACCTTGAACTTGGCCCGGCACACTATCGGCAGCCAGTGCAGAGCT
>QEPC01008879.1:380004-409078 GCA_003113815.1 Sphenodon punctatus | reverse complement strand
CTTACCTACACCCCCCGCCCTACCACCCTAGCCCTGAAAAATGAACAAAAGCCCCACACAAAGAAACAATACCCCCCCTGCCACCCCCTGCAGCCCCCCAAAGTGCCCAAAAAGTGCACATAACACACCAAGTAGCAATGCGCTCTTATACTGGTTTTAATATCAGTTCAATGTACAGCTTCTGCTTCAAGCTGGAACAAGTAATTGCTACTATCCAGCCCAATATTATGGTATCTAAGTGTAGCAGTTCAGCAGGTGTGCGCCCTACTCCAAGGGCTGTTAGATACTGGCCCTTTAAGACACAGGTGGCAGAGTCCTTTAAACTGAGCAATGCCCAAAGATTGGGGCAAGCGGGTAAACTGGGACAAGATCAGGCTAGCAGGCTTGTGGGTGGAAGGTGGGCTTTGACAGGCTTCCAAGGGGTATGAGGTAAATGGTAATCGCAAATGGCAACATCCGGTACTCTGGGTTTGGTGGTTGGTTAACCTCTAGTTATCAGTCCATTATTAGATAACTGCTAAGCTATCCAGAATACTGGTTATTAATGGTGGATAGGGTTGTTTCCTATCCATTTCAGTTCTACGTCTGCTAGCTGTAAACTGTGCAAAAACTGAGTTGGAAAGGGCAACTTCCAGTCCATCAATGAACAGTGAGTACTCCAAGGAATGGCTCTGGCAAGAACCATCTTCTTTCTGTTTTGCTCATACTGGAACAAAGCACTCAAATGTCATCCCAGGTTGCAACATTTCTGACTGGTGAGTGGGCCTATACCATACTAGCCACTTTCTATTTGAGGAAAACAGATATGCAGAAACTCTGTTACGTGTTCAGTTGCTTGACCAGCATTTTGTATTAAAAAGCCCTTAGTGGGTGAAAACAGACCCATCGCTAACTCCACTTTAACACCATTTTAACACTGTTTTTACATTTCTTATGCATGTTGCAGGGCTGCATAGGGTGCCAATATGCATAAGAAATGTTAAAGCAGTGTTAAAAGTGGAGTTAGCATTCTCTTCACCCAGTGTATTAACTGCCTTATTTGAACTTATAGTTCTCAATCTCTCTCCCCACTCCCCTCTGTATATTTAGATGATCTGTTCTCATGTACTAGCACTGACCATGAATTGTTGCTGGATTATAAAAAAAGGAACATTCCCATTCATAGTGAGATTTATGAAATGCTTGAAAAACTCTTTTTAAGCCATCACCCACGTGGGACATAAAATCCATAAGTAATGTTCCTTTCTGGTGTAATTTAATAGGTAGAGATTGCACTGAAGGGTTCCAATTCTGTTGTCCGTTAACCTGGAGTAACACCATTGAAGTTGCTGGGGGTATTCTAGCTCTACACTGGTGGAAAGGACTGATAAAATTTGCTGTTAGATATTTCCAAGGGTGAAGACAAACATTTGAGTCTTCAGGTTTTCCTGTATGCTATTCATTTACAGCATTTCATTTCAGATCCATGCTGAAACAAAACAGTATGCATTACTTTAAAAATAAGCAGCCACAATTTATCACAATAGGTTTCTCATGTTTTTGCCAAAGGCATCTAATGCATA
This sequence comes from Sphenodon punctatus, assembly GCA_003113815.1. Lineage (NCBI taxonomy): Eukaryota > Metazoa > Chordata > Lepidosauria > Sphenodontia > Sphenodontidae > Sphenodon > Sphenodon punctatus. Next base: position 407,516 of record QEPC01008879.1, on the reverse strand, counting down.
ATAACTGCCCTTCTCTAGTGGTATATCTGACTGTAGAGACTTTACCGGCAGTTATCTAGTAATCTAATTCATGTCAATTAGTCATCAGTCCAGACAAAAACTTTCTTACTTCATGTCATTAGCTGTCAATAAATCCTGCATGTGCCCTATCAGCACATCTGGTAAGATTTCTTCTCATTTCTCATATAATGAAGCTGCAGTTTGTAGCTTTTTATCAATAGGTCATTTCGGGAGAAAAATCCTTTTACACTCTGTCTTAATTTTTGATGCCCTTTCCACACCAGAGAGATTTATCTTGATAAAAGAGGAAAAGTGACTGAGGATGGAAAAATATACACCTCCATTTACCACTAATAAAATAATTGCAATTTAAAAGAAATCACAAAGCTGGGCTTTACTGCTGCATTCTGCCACCCTGACACATTGGGTATAAACAGATGGATGGCAGCTCTGGGGGTGCCCCCGGGTTGACCGGTCCATCTAAAGGCATGCACCAGATTTTCATTCCAGAGAAGACTATGGCTGCTCTGGGGCAGCCTTGCCAGCAGTGCTCCAGAAGATCCAGGAGCACACTGTGAAGAGCAGGCCAGCCAAACCTGGGGCAATGCTGCTCTGCACCTGTCTGTCCATTGGCCCATGAATAACCATAGAGTCATAGCTGCAAGCATAGAGCATTGGGTGAGTGCGCACAGCTCTGTGGTGTGTGGGGGGTGGGCGTGCCGTGTGGTCAAACCATAACCAAGGGGACACCGTTGGTCCATCTACAGTGGACCCATGTAGAGCCGAGAACATGGTGATGGATCTCCAGAGTATGTCTGGGCTCCGCCTGGATCTCCGTCCATCTTAAAAATACCCATTGTGAGCAGCATCTTCCTATGGGCCGTTTTCACATGGGCGGGGGTGGGTGTGCTCACGCGTGGGTGGGTGTCCCTTTACATGGACACCCACCCACCTCCGCACACGGGGCCTCCTCCAGTTTTCTGAAGGACCTCGTGGGTGGAGATGGGTGGGTGATGGGTGTAGATGGGTGTGCGCCAGGAGTGCGCACACACAAACACCCACCGCCTGTGGCGTTTACACAGGTGCACACCCAGTGCACACCCATCCCCCCACCCACCACCGGCCCTTTCCCACGGATACACACACACACCCCACTGCACACCCGCCGGAACACCCAGCAGTGGGTGGGGCCGTCGTGTGAGAACGGAGTCCATTGATTCTGCTAGTCAATGTTGAATGTATGATACATTAATATTTCTGGAAGTTTGTCATACCTTTAGTTTACCTTTTTGCACCATATTTCAACAGATACATCTCTTCTTGCATCTTCTGAAGCATAAACACAATCAGCAGGAAAGGATTGTGGTATGCTTTCAAGGACACAGAAAGGATCACTGTGTACACAAGGGCACAGGAAATTTGTCACCTTTTCAGAGAGCAACCAGATCTGGAAGGTGGCTAAGTTAGGTGAGTGTGTGAAAGTGAGGAAGGGGACAGGAATCAAGCAAGAAAAAAACACAGAGTAAAAACAGACATGACGCTAATTCAATTTTACCATTTCTTATGCATGTTGCAGGGTTGCATAGGGTACCAATACAGCCCATCAACATGCATAAGAAATGGTTAAACAGTGTTAAAGTGGAGTTTGTGTTATATCTGTTTTCACCCAGAGATTAAGTTCAAAAGGCTGAGAAGGCACTAGATCTGGTTGTCAACAGAATCATCCTTGTAGCTAAATGGCAGAAAGAGCTGCCCTATTTGGACAGCTAGCAAGCAATCTGCTATCTCTCAGAATTTCCCATTCATGCACTGAAAAATTAGGGGTGTATGCAATTCGTATCATTTTAATTAGTTACAAAAACGAATGGAGTCCCATTCATTTTTGTAACTAAGGTAACAAAAACAGATGAATAAAAGAATGAAGCAAACATTTATTTGATTTTATTCATTTAAATTTTTTATTTTTTCATTTCATTTTATTAAAGATTATAATTAAAAAATCACTGCACAAGTGCAAAATAGGGCATTTTCAGACAAGACTCTCCCCACCCACGATGCATGTTATGGGGCACCCATAGGGCAACACTGCAGCCTTGCAACATATATAGTGGGTGGGTGGTGTGGGCAATGGGTGAAGAGTGTCTTGTCTGAAAATGCCCATAGCCACTGGGGTCATTCTGCACATGCACACCCTTTTCCAAAATGAGCTTATATCTCAGGCTGCGATCTTGTCATCATCATTCATGCATTCATCACCTCAAGACTGGAATACTGCAATGTATTATATAGCCCTTTTCATACGAGACGCCCACCCATCCCCACGCAGTTTTACTGCGTGGAGATGGGTGGAGGAACCCGTGTAAAAGCCGCGGGATATGGGTGAGGGTGTGTGTATGCTCCCATGATACACCCACCTCCACCCATCTACACCCATCACAGATACACAGAGCAATGGGCTCCACACTCATCCCCAACCCACCCAGGGCCGGCCCCAGGCATGTGCCACATATGTGGGTGCACATAGCCCCACGGCCAGCTGGGGCCCTGCACTTGCCTGGCTGGGCAGCAGGCTGCAGCCAGCTTTTCTGCCAATAAGTTCTTTTGCCTCCCCTTCATGGCTCCGGTCCCCATCCCTCACCTGCCTCTCCCTCCTAGTAGCGCTGCAGCAGCAGCAGCAGCAGCAGCAGCAGCTGGGACACACCCATTGGACTGGGATATAAAACTGTTTGTTTACAAACAACTCCTCCCCACCTGAGTGATCAAAAGATTATTACCTTGTAAAGAAGGTTCTTCGAGATAGCTCCCAACATTCTCAAAACTGGGTTGTGCAAGATCACCCTATTCAAATAATAGACCACATGATGGTCTTGAGCTCCTCTAGTATAAAAAGCACTTTCCCCCTCAGAATGACAGTTCCTTCCAACCCTTTCTAGGCATATAAGAAAAAAATTCCATGCTGGGCTGGAAAGGTGGGTGTTGTGAGAATATTCGGACCCATCTCAAAGAACCTTGTTTACAAGGTAGCAACCTTCTGTTCTTCTTTGTCTGGCTCCTCACAGGCCATTTTTACATGGCTACGCTGGGATCCATGGGCGTGCTAGTGTGTGGGTATGCATCCCCACTCACGCATCCCCACTCAACCCCCCCCACTCATCCACATCCACGAAGTAACCGCCGTTTCCCCTGGTTGCTCCGGGGACAAGTGGGGGGTGAGTGAGGATGTGTGTTAGGCAAGCGCGCACGCACTCCCACTCACCATGGGTGCATGCACTGCATCGTTCACACATTCACATAAAATCTGCCTGTCCATGGATGGGAGAGGCCTGTGTAAAAAGGGCCACATTCTCACAACTGTCTTACTTATATTACCTTAGGTAGAAATTTAGGATGTAAAAAGCAATATCTATTTCACCTTGGAAAATCTGCAAATATGGTTCTGAGATTATTATGACTGCTATTGCATTAGCTTTTCTTAATGGAGTTATTGCTAACCCGCACCCCATAACCAGTTTATTTGCGTCCTCCCATATAATCAATAGGGAAGTGCGAACGCGGTTTGGATGTTCAGAGCTCGGGTCGAACTCGGCCTGTTCGGACAACTGAACTGAACATCCGAACTGAACGTTTGAACAGCCAAACAGTTCGGAAAAGTTCTGATGAGTTCTGATGAGTTCGGGGGTGGGAAAAACATGACTTTGGGTGGGGAAAACATGTCTGGAAGGGGAAGGCAGCTGAGGATCAGACTTCCTGGCACCAGGGGTGGTTTCAGGGCCAAATGATACCGATACCAAAAAAAAATTCAATTTCAGTATCGATAGCACTATTTTTGGATGTTTGGCCGAGTTCGGCCAAACCAAACTCCACCAAACCAAACAACCAAACCTGAACTCGGGTTTTGAACCAAACGACCGAACGTCCAAACATCCGAACCGCGTTCTGTTCACACATCCCTAATAATCAATTCATATTGCCCCCCACCCACAACCATTTAATTTGTGCCTCCGGGGCAACGTGAATTGATTATGCATTTTGGGTGTTTTGGGTGTGCGATAGCAGCACCTCTGGACTAGTCACATCATGTGCATGCACAAGGCACAGGTAACACCAGCAGCAAGAAGCAACAGGCACTGTAGGCCAGACTGGCTAAGCTCCCCCCTCGCCTCCCCAGTAAGGCAGTGGATGCAGTCAGTCTCTCTGTGCCTGCCTCACAGCCAGCCTGGTTGCCTCTGCAGTGGAACCACTCCTGGAGTGGTGGTAGATGCTTGACTGGGGAGGTGGGAGGGGAAAGCTTTGGAGGCCATGCTTGTCTATGGCTGCTTGCAGGGGTGGAGAATGGGAATCCTTCTTGTCCAGATGGAGTACATTTAATGTAAATTTACACTGTTGCATAATTAGGTGGAGCCTAATTATGCAAATTAGGCCCAGCACCTAGACTTCGCACATGGCCTCACAAGCCCTGGTGCCTGCCCTGCACCCACCATGGTCCATTTAAAAACAGACTATGTGAGGTTACCCCTGGTGATGACCCGGAGACTGCAGCTGGTGCAGAAAGTGGCAGCCCGCCTCCTGGTGGGGATGGGCCGCTATGAGCACATAACACCAGTGCTCCTTTCTCTGCACTGGCTATAGTACAGAGTCTTCAGGGTCCAATTCAAGATGTTGGTTATTATCTTTAAAGCCCTATATGGCCTGTGCCCCACTTACCTGTGGAACTGCCTCATCCCTTGTGTCCTGGATCGACCCCTGAGGTCGGCTGGGAGCGCCCTCTTGGAGATTCCCAGAGTATCCTGGGTGGCAACATTCTTTGTGGGTGCTCCAAGGCTGTGAAACTCTCTCCCAGCGGAGATTTGCCTCTCTCCGGACCTTCCCTCCTTCCGTAGACATTATGCAAAACCTGTCTGTTTCGCCAGGCATTCAGTGAGGGGGATGGGTAATGGTTGGGGGGTATTTATTTGGGCGCCATTTGTTTCTGAGATTTTATATTTATTTTATATTTTCTTATTTATTATTTATGCTTTTACTGTTTACTGTTCACTGACCCGAGCTACCATTGGGCAGGAGGGGGTGGGTTATAAATTCTGAAAATAAATAAATTTATTAATGAAATAAAATGGTGCCAGTGACATGGCTGCCATTTTGGAAAAGAGACACACATGCACAGAATGGCCATGGTGACAATTTTGCATTTACACAATGATATTATATTATTATTATTCATGGATGGGGGTGGGGTACCAGCTGCAACACAGGGGTAGAGCCGGATAGCCACACATCACACACACACACACACAAACACACACACACACACACACACCTGAGGCCAGAGGAAAGTTTGGTTCCGTACCTCAACCTGACCTGGTCAGGGGTGGCGGGGTTGGACATCCTATCCTCGGACGTGCAGCTGCAGCGGTGACTGCACGTATTTTCACCCTATGCTGGAGCTATAGCCTAGCAAAAAATAGACTGAGCCCATGTGTTCATTAGGGGTGACTCTTTTTGAGTAGCACCATTTTGCACCCACGATGGAGGCCAGGTGGTAGGGGGCTTCAGCTCCTAGCCAGCAGTACTCTGAGTTGCAGCAGCAGTTTCCCCACTCAAAGTCAGCTGTCTCCCTTCTGATGATGACACCTGGGGGGGGCAGGGGGGCATAGGGGTTTGTTTGCTTGGGTTTTGTTTTTTGTTGTTTTTTAGCCACCAGTTTACTTTTACTTTACTTTAATCAAAATTTCTAACCCGCTCCCTCCTGCCAAATGGCAGCCCAGGGCACTGTACAATATAATAAAAACATAATATAAAAATACAATATAAAAAAAAATTTCAAACAAACAAGGCTCGACTAAACCCAACCTCCCCCATAAAAAAGAAGAAAAACAAAGAACCCACCCACCCACTACCTATCTCTCTCACCAAACACCTGGCAAATCAGTCAGGACTTGCATTGTCTGTGGAAGGAGGGGAGATCCAGAGAGAGGTGAGTTTCCACCAGGAGGGAGTTCCACGGCTGTGGTGTGACCATCAAGAATGCCCTCTTGAAAGTCACCTCCCGGCAGACTCGAGGGACCTCTAGGAGGGTGCCTCTGTCCGACCGTAGGGGCTGATGCAGAACAGGGGGGATGAGGCAGTCCTGCAGGTATGCAGGGCCCGGGCTATGCAGGTCTTTAATGGTAATAACCAATACCTTGAATCAGGCCCAGAAGACTATAGACAGCCAGTGCAGAGAACAGAACATTGGTGTTATGTGTTCCCGTCAAGAGGTGGACCACCACATTCTGTACCAGCTGCAGTCACTGGGCCCTCAGCAAGGGTAGCTCCACGTAGAGTGTGTTGCTGTAGTCCCGTCTCAAAGTGATTAATGCATGGAAGATGGTGGCCAGATCAGAGCCTGAGATATAATGCTGAAGGTGACAGACTTGATGTAACTTATAGAAAGCACTCCTCGCTACAGCTGCCACCTGGGCATCCAGGTGGAGCTGTGCAAAGAGGAGCACTCCTAGACTCTGAATCTGAGGGACCAAGGAGGGACACACCCCATCAATGATGGGGGCCTCCACTCCCTCACCTCTTCCCACCAACATCACCTCTGTCTTATGGGGATTCAGCCTCAGACAGCTCGTTCTTATCCAATCCCCCACCACAGCCAGGTACCGGGTAAACACCGAGACTGCTGGGTCTGGGTCAGATGAAAACGAGAGGTAAAGCTGGGTCTCATCAGCATACTGATGACACCCAACCTCAAACCCTCTCATGATTAAATTGCAAGCCGCCCCAAGCTGCTCTGCAGAAGGGGTAGGGTATAAAATGGTAAAATAAATAAATAAATAAATAAATGATCTTTCCCAAGGGCTACAGATATTGGCTCACTTTGAACAAGTAGTTCAGCTGAACCAGGTTAAACTGGAAGAATATTATCCTTGGGCAATGTATCCAACCTGTGTTGGTTGAAAGAAAGTTAGTTACATCACAAGCATTAGCAACCATGCAGTGAGGCAGCTCAGTTGAGCCTGGGCCCCAGACTCTTGGAGAGGGGCCCTTAGAAATCAGCCTGAACACACCACTAGGAAATATTCAGAGTGGGTGGGGACAGAGTGCTTGCCCTGCTCCCTCTTTCACCAACTCTGAAAACTTTTCTAGCAGTGCTCAGGCTGCTTGTGTGTGTCAGTGGCTTGCATTGGGACTTCCCAGCTAAAGACCCTCCAGAGTGATGGCAGTCTGAATGGGGGCTCTCACCCCCACCCCATCTCCACCTTAGAGAGCTTGCTGCTTTGTAGGGGTGTGCACTTCATTTTTGTTATTATGATAACAAAAATGAATAATTAAATTTTCTTTTTTGTTATTGTAAAAACAAAAATGATAAATAATAATAACAAAAATGAAAATGAATTTTTGTTTTTTAAATAATGGGGAAACACTGAAAAACGTATTTCTGGCTATAACTTTTTTGTTTCTTATTCAATTCTGATGAAACTTGGGGAGTGTGTACCACCAATGGAGGGCACTAAGTGAACTGAATTCTGGAATGTTTGGTAAAAGGAACTGTTTTATAAGCAATGGCTCCAACCTTTTTATCTTCCATCCACTTTGCATGAAACCTGGGAATACTATGTCCCTCCACAATTTCAGCAATCCTGCCAAGTTTCAAAAAGATTGGATAAAGTGTCCTTTGTTATAAGCTATTAACTTGAAAGTACATTTCCAACTGTACCATTTTCTATCCTCTTTACAAGACATTTGGCAGAAATGTATCACACACCTTCTCTATCATCTATGCCAAACTACAGGACAATTTGATAAAGGGACCAAATTTTATAAGAAATTGAAGTTGTCCTTTTGAAGACCATTATTCAGATAAATAGCAGCACCAGTCAGAGGCAGGCACCTGGCATAGCAGGCGGAGGGAGGCTGTAGGAGGGAGGATGGGGAGCAACCCGACAGACTGACAGACACATTCACAGGCCAATTACTTCATGCTTCCAGATTTACAGGACCAATCGGTGGTGGCTTTCAGGCGGGCATAGGGGGCAGGCCTGAGGCGGACAAAGAAGGGGCATAACTGGGACTTTGGGGAAAGCACCCCAGCAATCAGGATATATAGGCCACTTTCAAACGAGGTGCTTAGAAACACCCCCTGAGCCCCGCATTAAGAAAAAAGTCACACTGAGAGTGTTTATATGCTCCCTGTGCTGCTGGAAGTAACATGCTGCTGAAAGTAACGTGCTGCCTGTTGTCGGCAGCGGCGGCAGGTGGAGACACGGGGCTTTGAAGAGGCACGTTCTGAAAACCTGAAAAGTGAGGCTTTCAGAATACACCTCTTCAAAACCCCGCATCTCCAGTCACTGCCACTGCCAACAATGGGCAGCATGTTACTTCCAGCAGCGCGGGGAGCATGTAAACACTCTCCACGTGGCTTTTCTCTGAACGCTGGGCTCAGGAGGTGCTTCTAAGCATCTCATTTGAAAGTGGACATAGTTTACACATCCAGGCTGGCCAATTATTGTCATAATAACATCCTGCAGCATTGTGACAAAGAACTTCAGAGAATCTCTCTTGGCTCTTTCCTAAACAGATGCTTCTGACTTCCCAGTAAAAAGTGGAGGAGTGAAGTTGGAATGATCACAGCACAGAATCAGGATATTTGGTTGACATTTCTGCTGGAAAACTGGCATCACAAACCAATCTTATACCACAGTGACACGTAAGAAAATCCCTGGCATAGGCTCCTTCTCTGCATATGCTCTGCAGGCACATAAAATTGGAACCCTTTATCACATATTTATTATATTTAGCAGTGATGATACTGAAGGTGTGAGATACAGCCCTGCAAACTTTCCTGTACACTGGTTGAACTACAAAGATGTTACAGTGAGACATATACTTATAGGTTAATTGCATATACCACCAGGACCCTTTATCCAATACTTCTGAAAGTTGGTATAGATATTAAACATGAGGAGGGGTATACACTTTCCAAGTTTCATGTACATTAGATGGGACACAAAGAAGTTAAAGCCAGGAATATATATGCAGATGTTTGTAAATTAGCATAAATCAACTGCTTATAAAATTGGATTCTTTTATCCAATATTTCTGTAATTTGATATGCTTAATGCCTTCCATCTGAGGTATAATCTACCCAAGGTTCATCCAAATATAATACAAATCAAAAAGATTAAAGCTGAAAATGTGTTTTCCATTGAAACCAATGGAAATTGAAAACAAAAGCAAAAATGAAATTTTGATATTTTTGAAAAATAAAATGACATTTAAATAATGAAAATAAAAATGAAAAATGACGTGGGTCCCTGGCACACCTTTAGTGATTGAGAAAGGCATGGCAATACAGGAGTGGAGCCATCTGGACTTCAATAGTATCTTGGGGAAATTCCAGTCTGGGTTCCAGAATGTTTATATGTGTTTTATAATCCACCCTGAGCCTTATGGAAAGGACAGAGTATATATTTGAATAAATAAATAATAAATGGGTGGAATAAAATAATTATTAAAAATAATAATTAAAAATAAAATAATAATTATTAAACCCATTTCAACACTGCTAAGTTCCTTAAGGTGGAGTCCTCATAGCCCTAACTTAAACATTTGAATTGTTGGTCAGATTCTACTAGCTCTTAGGCCTGCTTTGAGGATCAGGGCCGGAGAGTCAGTTCAGGATCAGGGCTGGAGAGTTAGAGCAGGATCAGGGTCAGACATCAGGAATGGGCTCAAGACCAGCATATGGATAGAGAGGCAAGACAGATAGGCACAAGATGGGCAGGCATCAGGCAGGACCAGGCAGGTAATAGGGAGGAATGACTGGCTTTGAGGCAAACCAAAGGGCCAGTTGTAGGACAGACTCTGAATAGGTAAAATAGGTCTGAAACAAAAGCAAAAGAAAATAAATCTGGTCCAAGTACCAACAGATTTCAGGCAGCACAAAACAAAAAACTCTCTTCCTTAAAGTTCCTCCTTAAAGTAGTAAAGTTCCTCATTACTATTTGCCATAACTGAGGATGTGTCAGTTATACGAACAGCACATCTAAATTTTAGCACCAGAACTGTGTCTCAGAATGACACAGCCATGCTTTCTTTTAATACTTCTGACCTATCTAAACCAGCTCCATCTGTGAACACAGCTGCTTGACTGAAATTAATAAGACTGGATGTCAGGTATCTTATCAGATGTGTCCTTTGAGCATATAATGTCACACAGAGGTGAGGGTGACCTGTAATTTCAAGTGCTGCCTTCTTTGATTCCAATCTTTGTGTGGTCTCTTTGTGTAGCAGAGTGATGGGGAGGATGCAAGTTACTGAACTTCAGAACTTTTTACATGTGAAATAAACTTCTTTTTAGATTTTTTTTGTGGTGTGTGTGTGAATAACCACCATAGCATTTCTCTGAAGAATTATTATAGCTTTATTGTCCTCAGTTTCCAAATAGTTTTACATTTTAAAACTGAAATTCTAGACAATTTAATTTTCAATCTCTCTGTGTGAACTAGAACTGCTGTCTCTGAGAGAGAAAAAAAGAACTGAGCTTAATTTGTATAAGCTAGCTGTACCAACTGCAGTTGTTGTAGGGCATTAATATGAAACTGCATTTAGTATTTTGTTCACTCCTACTCTCTGTGATATTGAAGGAAGAATGATCCTTATCTCTAGACCAAGTGTTTTTGTTATGGTACTTGCTTCCACTTGGCCATCTGTTCTTCATCATTTGTCCCACTTCTATCACTGTATGTTGCTGAAACAGCAACTTCAGACTAAAGCACTTTGAATAATGAAAGAGCTATATAAATGACAAATAATACTTAAGGACCACCACCACAATGTATGGAGGCAAAAGACATATCAGTCAAGTTTAGTGTATAAGCACCAGAGGAAAGTTCCTCTTAGTATTTCTTCATCTGAATATCAGCCCTCATTCTTTCAAAACTAAACGCTCATGCCCAGCAATGGGGAAAATGCAGTATATAGGTCCCTTCTCATAGTAATGGAAAAAGTGACAGAAGTCCACAAAACCACGAGTTGCTTTAATAGACTTTGCACTCTCTTAGTTTGTGATCAGGATGATTTCAAACAATTCTTGAACTTAAGGAACATGACAACTTTCTGATATTAAAGAGAATCCCCCCGCTAAGCGCCTTGTGCGCTGCGGGGGAAGTTTGGGCCCGCCTCTAAGGGAATGAGGCTGCAGGGTGGTTCCTGTTCTTTCCCGCTGCGCGCGGGGATGTAGCAAGCTGGCCGCACGAAGAACAAGCTGCAATCCGTCCTGGATTGCAGTTTGCAGCGGCAGGGTTGTGGCGCGAAAATGCGCTCTCTCAATTGGCCGGTAGAGGCCACGTGGTGCAGCGTGCCGGGCAGCCCATCACTTGGTTGGCGGCGCGCTGCTGAAGAGGACGGCTTTGTCGGCGCTCCGGGATTTTCCCTCTTGACCGCCTCCCCCCCCACCTCATTGCTACACGTGGAGCGGATTGCAGGGAAGCGGGGCGGCAGAGGGATCGTTTGAGCGGTGTTGGGAGTTTGTTTGTCGGGCGGGGGTCCCCCCTTCCTCCGGTTGGAATTGCGGGGGGGGGGTTTGGCTTGACGAGAGGGATTCCCCTCTTTCCCCCTCCCCCCATCGTGGTGGGACTTGGCTCGGGGAATTGTCGGGCACCAGGTTGGGGTTAACAGTCAAGCGGGGAGGTGCTTGAATGGGATTGAGTAGCGGGGCAGGATTGCCCCTAACACCCCCCACCCCACTCCTCTGTAGTGAACGGAGGGCCCAAGCCAAGGTTCAGTTTGGATGTATCTGGACTTGGCCTGAAGGGTTTTGTTTGAAGGGGTGTCCCTTGCCTGAAGGGTGTACAGTAGCGGGGCAGAATTTCCCTAACCCCCCCCTCCTCCGCTGTGTAAAGGGGCAAGATCACTCTACCCCTCCGCCGGGCAGGTTCAGTTGGGAGGTACCCATACCAGGGTGGGGTGCTCACCGCCTGGATTGTGCGGAGTTGGGGGTGTAGTGCTGTGGGGAAGTTATTAGCAGACCTAGCCAAATGGGTAGGAGGAAGGGGACAAAGGGGGCTTGTGTCCCCTCAGGTGCCAGGGTTGGTGATGGAAGCGGGGATTCGGGGAGAGTTGATATGACTGTGCTGGGGTTTCCTCCAACTGGCCAGTTGGGAGGTTTAGCCCCTGCACAGGGCCAGATGGTGGATGGGAGCGGGGCCTGCACAGCAGGAGTAGGAGGGGGTGCAGGAGAGATGGCTGGGCCTTCTACCATGGAGGAATTGTTGAGGCAGGCTGGTGCTGCCTTGCAAACAGGGGGCCCCGCGCCACCTGGTGGGCAGTTAGTGGCAGCGCAATCCTGGCAGCCACGTCAGGCTGCATCAAGTGACGCATGTCAGGACAGTCAGGGGCAGGGGTTGTTACAGACGCTGGAGGCCAGGATGAGCGCGTGGGATGGAGTCATGGGCAGGCTGATGGAGGCCGGTTTTTTGAATGCTGCACCAGGGCAAATGGGGGGTGCAGCCGCAACGGGAGTTGTCAGTAACCCTGGCTCTGTTCTGTCTCAGCCTAGCACGAGTGCAGCAGGTGTGCATGGTCAAGCAGCAGCTGACGGTGCCGCTGGGGCGAGTAGGCAAGCTGTCGAGGAGCTTGCAAGAAAGGTGGACTGCATGGAGCAACAGATGTCCCGGATTGCAGCCTTACTGGAGGCGGGGGGTCGAGTGGCGACAGCGAGTGTGCCTCACGTCGCACCGCCCCAAATGGGATTACCTGCGCAGGTGGTCACAAATGCAAGGGATGGTGAGTATGTCGGTCTGAGTGGTGCAGTGATGGGGGACCGCGTAGCGTCTCGGGGGTCCCGATTGTTGGGAAGGGAAACTGAGACGGTGTGCCCGCCCATTGCCAGCCAGGTGCCACCCTCGCAAGCGGAGGGGACGGTGGGCCTGGGAGCTGGGGCACTGGTGCAGCAGCCTGCACCTGTCATGCCATCGTTGGGGCAGGGCGGTTTGGGTCAACTGCGGGTGCAACAGGACCCAAACAGGTTATTGTGGGTTGGCAATGTGTGGCGCCCGCAATCGGAGATGGGCCTAGTTGGCCAGCCAGAAGCGGCAGGAGGGGATCCTGGTCAGGCTGGGCTCGGTCTGACGCCCCAAGGGCAAGCTCAGGTAATAGCGGGAAGTACAGCGGGGACGTCAGCGGCACCGGTAGTGCCAGCTGGTGAAGTCCCCCCGTTGCGTGGAGGGTACGCGAGGGTCTCTGCTCCCTTAGGTGTGCACCTATCTCAGTCCACACGGGAAAAGATTTGGAAAGGGGAGTACATTGACTTATTTACAATTTTGTTTTGTGATCCGGTGCCGGATCCTAATGCGAAACTCGAGCCCAGGGAGTACGAAAGGGCAAAGAGAAGGAAGATAGATAGGAACTGGGCCAACTGGGAGTCGGCATTTATAATTTATGCCGGCGTACTCATGCAGGCGTTTCCAGAGCGGGCGGTGGCCCTCTGGAAATATTTTGATATCGTGAGGCGGGCCTACCTGACTAAGGAAGGGTTTGGGTGGCTAAGATACGATGAGGCGTTTCGGCAAAATGCCTCCATCACGCCGGGCGTACAATGGGATGTAAAAGATCATGACCTCTGGATAGAATGCATCCAGGAGAAAGATGTCGCCAGAACAGATAGTGGTCATGTCATAGTGAAAGGTGGGGGACAGCCCACAGATAATTTTCGAGGCGAGGTGCCCAAAAGAGGTGGTCCTGGGTTGGCATGCTGGGACTTTAATGAAGGATCTAGGTGTTTTCGTGCCAATTGCAGGTTTCGGCACTCCTGCCTGCAGTGCGGCGGGCCCCACCCCATTTCTACCTGCAATAGACGAAAGGGTGGGGGACAGAGGGGTAAGCGCCCCTTTCCTGGGGGAGGAACACGAGGTGGCGGTCCCCCCCAAGCAGGTGCTAACAAGGGCACCAACGCCAGTTAAGTGGTGGGTTCTTAAGGAGTTGTTGGTCGATTACCCGTTAAAGGGGGTCGCGTGTTATGTAGTTGATGGGTTCCGTTACGGTTTTCAGATTCCATTCCAAGGGGTTCGCGAGCGCATGTTTGCGCAAAACCTGAAATCGGTGAAGGGTTTGGAGGAAGTTGTTGGAAGGAAGATACATAAAGAAGTTTTGGAGGGCAGAGTTGCTGGCCCGTTTAACAGTTTGCCGTTGGATAATTTAAGAGTTTCACCGTTGGGTATTGTTCCTAAGAAGGCACCCGGGGAGTACAGGCTTATTCACCATTTGTCATATCCTCGGGGGTCTTCTGTGAACGATGCGATACCGCATGATATTTGCTCGGTGCAGTACGCTTCATTCGATGTGGCAGTAGAGCTGGTTCGTGAATGTGGAAAGGGGGCCCTGATGGCAAAGAGCGACATCAAATCTGCATTTCGCCTTTTGCCAGTCCACCCTAGGGATTTTGACCTATTGGGGTTTGCATTTCGGGGCCAGTTCTATTATGACAAGGCTATGCCCATGGGATGTTCCATCTCATGTGCGGCCTTTGAGAAATTTAGCACGGCATTGGAGTGGATTGTGAAGCGGAGGGCGCGGTCTGGTCGCGTGACACATTATTTAGACGATTATTTGTTCGTAGGTGAGGCGGGTGCCTCGACGTGTGGTGATTTGTTAGGTTTGTTTAGGGACGTGGCTCAGTTAGTTGGGGTGCCTTTAGCAGAGGAGAAAACTGAGGGTCCTGCACCGGTGATGACTTATCTAGGCATAGAATTAGACTCGGTCAGGGAGTTGTCGCGGCTGCCTGAGGGTAAGCTTGTTGAGTTGCAGAAGGAGGTACAGGCTTGTAGAGCTGCCAGTAAGATAACGTTAAGAGCGCTGCAGTCATTGATTGGTAAGTTAAACTTCGCTTGCCGCGTTGTCGCTCCAGGTCGGGCTTTTCTATCACGGTTATACGCTAGGACAACAACGGTGTCGTTGCCCCACCATCATATCCGGGTTACAAAGGAGATGAAGGAAGATTTGGACGTTTGGCTTGAGTTTCTCAGGTCTCACAATGGGGTTAGTGTGTGGCGTGACCTGTTTTTGCTGGAGGCAGAATTGCAGGTCCACTCTGATGCAGCCGGTGCGGCTGGGTTGGGAATTTATTTTCAGGGTCGTTGGTGTGCTGAGAGATGGCCTGCACGGTGGGAGGACTCAGGAATTTTGAGGGACTTGACCTTTTTAGAGTTATTTCCTATAGTGGTTGCTGTCCACTTATGGGTGGACTGTTTTCGGGATAAGAGTGTTGTTTTCTGGTGTGACAACTTGGCTGTGGTTCATGTTGTTAATTCTTTGTCCTCCAAGTCTGAGAGAGTTATGCGCCTCGTTAGGGTGTTCGTGTTATGGTGTTTGCAGCATAATATAGTGTTTTCTACGAGACATGTGCCAGGAGTCCAGAATGAGATAGCTGATGCTCTCTCTCGTTTGCAGATGCAGCGTTTTTGGGAGCTCGCTCCCTTTGCGAGGAAAGAGCAGGACTTCGTCCCCAGACAGCTTTGGAGCCTTGGAGGCTAGAGCTGATGGACACGGTGAAGGGTTCCGTGTCCCCCGTGACGTGGCTGGCATATGAGAGAGCGATCAGGGAATTTTTAGGGTTTGCCCGGTCCCGCGGGTGGGTGTTGGTGATCCCGGTGCCGCTTGCCCAGAGGGTGCAGTTCGGACTTGAATTGCATAGGAAAGGGTTAGCTCCGGGTACCATAGCCACCAGATGGTCCGCTTTGTCTTTCATGGCTAAGTTAGTGGGAGTTCAGGATGCCGAGGTGTCCTCAGTTCTTAAGGCGATGGTTACGTCATGGAAAAGACAGGGCCCCGTGCGGGTTGATAATAGGGTCCCCTTATCCCCCAGGAATTTGGCCGATGTAGTGAGTAAATTGGGGGAGGTTTGCTGTGATCCCGCGGAGGTATGTTTGTTTCGGGCAGCGTTTGTGGTTGCCTTTTTTGGGGCTATGCGAATTGGGGAGTTGGTGGTTAAGTCACGGAATGATAGGTCAGGGAGAGAATTGCAAGTTGGTGACATATCCATGACGGGGGTGGGTATGGAGATTAACATCCGTTTTTCTAAAACTGATCAGTTGGGAAGGGGCACTAAGGTGGCGTTAGCGCGATCGATTGAACCGCTTATTTGCCCGGTTGTATGCACAGAAAATTATTTGAAGGTCAGACCAGGTTTGCCTGGCTCATTGTTCATACACCAGTCGGGTCTCCCTTTGACCCGATATCAATTTTTAGCGGTATTAAAGCGTTGCCTCGGGCTGCTGGGGTTGGCCGGGGTGGTTTTCAGGTCCCATTCATTTCGGATCGGCGCAGCCTCAGCGGCGGCTGCGGCCGGTTTCCACCCCCCGGAGATTCAGAGGGTAGGTAGATGGCGGTCTGGGGTTTTTAAGTCATATGTTCGCCCGTTTCCGGTCTTGTAGACTCTGACTCGGGCAAAGTAAGTGATGATTTGTTTTAATTCCTTTTTCATAGGAGGTGGCCGTAATCCCCAGGGAAAAGGAATCTGGATCATCGGCCACAGTTTTGTCAGGTGGGCTGCAAAACGGGTACAGGCATCTAGCTGGGGGACACAGCTAGGCTTGGCCCCAAAGGGTTGCGTTGTGTGGAAGGGTAGAAGAGGGATGCTGTGGCCCCAGCTTATGCCCTTACTGTTGGGTTGGGCTCGTAGACCTCACCCGGATGTGATTTTAATCCATCTGGGCGAGAATGATTTTTCAAGGGGATCTGGGTTGGACCTGTCAATAATGATAAGACAGGATTGGGTCAGGTTGAGGGAGCTGTTCCCGCAGACCATTTTGGTTTTTTCAGAGTTGTTACAGAGGATTAAGTGGCCGGGAGCCATTAATCCTAGGGCGGTGGATAGAGCTAGGAAAAAGGTTAATGGGGAGGTTAGAAAATGGATTACCCCACTGGGTGGTGTCTGGCTCTGCCATCCTGAAATTCGATGGAACAGGCCGGAGCTCTTTTGGCAAGATGGGGTCCATTTATCTGAGCATGGATTGGATTTGTATATTGGGAATATTAAAAGATTGTTACAGAGGCTGGTGTAACAAGAGGGTGGAGTATAAACACTTTGCTTGGGTGAGGTGGTTGATTTAAGGGGGTGTTCAAGCAAGCTCAGCTGCTGAACTTGTGGCGGTGTTCAGTACCATAGGTTTAAAAATGGAAAGGGCTCTAGGGCCTTGGGTGTATGGGCAGATGATTGGGATCATTCTGCAATGGGTACCTGGTGAGTAATTTAGGGGAGGGGCGCCCCAAATTATCACAGGACGGAAGGCCAGGCGTTGTGTGCATACGGGTAGGATTTAAGCGGTCCCGAAGTTTGCAGCAGCAACGTCTGTCCTTCTGAAGAATGGATCAAGTCGGTCCATTGGAGGGGGATTGGACTGGTATCTCCAATCCAGAAGGTTGGTAGTATGGTACTGAACGCGGGTGGGGGTGAGAGATAGTTTAAGGTTTGAGTTATGTCATCTCTTCACCCCTTCCCCCCTTTATTGTTATTCACCCAAGTTAATTTGGTTAATTGGGTCTAATTTTAAGCAGAATCTAATTGGCATTCTAATTGCCTCACAATTCGGCATGGGAAACAATTTGAAGCAGGGTAATTGGTTTTAACTCTATCCACCGTTATTCATCAGTTCAATTGGCGTAATTGGTTGTCTTGTTTCTTAACAGGTTATTAATTAAATTCGGATTCAATAAAACAGCTGCGGCCAGTTTTACCCATATCCTTTGTGTCTGAGTCTTATTCCTAGTGCGGGGGCAAATAATTTTTGTTAATTACTTTTTGAGGTAGACACCTAAAGTTTTCTCTTCATGCGGTGGTTAGAGAAGCAAACAGAATGTTAGGAATTATTCATAAAGGGATGGAGCATTACACTGAAAGTATCATAAGGCCTCTATCAAAATCTATGATGCAATCCCACCTTGAGTATTGTTTGCAGTTCTGGTCGGCCAGGCCCATCTTAAAAATTATATGATAAAATTAGAAAAGGTACAGAGAAGGGTAACAAAGATGATAAAGGGTATGGAACAGCTGCCCAACAAGAAGGTTAGATAGGTTAGAGCTCTTCAGCTTGGAGAAGAAACAACTGAGAGGGGATACGATGGAAGTTTATAAAATCATGAGTGATGTGGAACAAGTAAATAGGGAATGGTTATTTACCTTCTCAAAAAGTACTAGAATTAGGGGACACACCATGAAACTAACAAGTAACAGATTTAAAACAAATAAAAGAAAGTATTTTTCACTCAATGCACAATTAAGTTGTGGAATTTATTTGCTCAGAATTGGTTTGGAAATTGGGTTGGGTTCGGTTCGGTTCAGTTCGGAAATTGGGTTCAGTTCGGAAGTTCGGTTTGGTCGACCGAACTATTCGAGTTCGGTCCAAACACTGAACTTCCTAACAAAGTTCAGAAATTCAAACCTCATTGAACTAAATGGAATATTTTCTTTTAGGGATGGGCGAACAGAGCCAAGTTTGGAAATTCGGTTTGGTTCGGTTTGAAAATCGAGTTTGGTTCAGTTCGCTCGACCAAACTGGTCGAGTTCGTTCTGAACTCTAAACTTCTGAACCACGTTTGCCCATCCCTATTGAAAAAGGATTGGACAAGTTTCTGGAAGATAGGTGCATTAGCAGCTATTAACTGGGCAGGTTTTGGGGAACATAACCGCTTACTTTCGGGAGCTGGGAGTGAACAACAAGGAACAGATCGCCCCATTGTGACCTCTTGGGTACTCAAGCAATCGACATTGGCCACTGTCAGAGACAGGTGCTGGGCTCAATGCACCATTGTCCTGGCCCAGTATGACACTAATTATGTTCTTATATTTTTAAATGAGCCATAAGCCACACAACATGCTGGTGCCAAACTCAAAATGAAGAAGCAAAACTAATGGTTTTTGCCAGCATGGTTAACACCAAAAATGAGATTAAGCAAGAGTGCTACTTGTCCACTATTTTTTAAAAAAGAAAAAAAGTCATTATTCATCTATGGATACATTAGGGAATTCTACTAAACAAAGCCAGAATAATCTTATTTCTTATAGCAGACTTTCAACAATAAAAGCAACACCTTCTTAGTACCTCATCTAGACCCCAATTACTTTGCAGCATCTCAGAAGATCAGTGCTTGATAACTAGGAATCAGAGTTAAGTAAAGACTTTAAATTATTTTTTGTCAAGCTTTACACTAGAGATGTGGAGGCGAAAGGGCTGCACTTGCATATATGTTTTGGTGATGTCTCAATTCTGGGATGGTATAAGAATGATCTGAAAGTCTTCTTTGGCCCTCAAAGCAGACACCTGCCTACTGGCTACCCAATAAATGAAAGCAATCACTACATTAAAAAGAACAGTAGGCTAATGGAATAGGTTGTCTAGGGTGGTTGTGGAAACTTTCACTGAATGAATATATTAAAAAAACTGGTTGAACAAGCATCTAACAATGGCCTTTTTCACACAGACACTCTGACACTGATAAAATGGGTGTTACATTTTATTATACATGTTCCAGGGCTGCATGTGTGATCTATGGATGCCCTGCAACATGTAAGACACATTTTCTCAGTGATAGAGTGTCTGTGTGTGTGAAAAGGGCCCATGATTCTGTAAGGATAAGGATCTTTATACTGAAGCCACTTCCAACCCTATGATCAGGACATTTTCACAGCATTTTCCCTATTGGTGGTAATGGAGAAAAGGCAGTTAACAGATATTCCTTCCTATACTCCTATGATTCTATAAACAAAGGGGTTGGTTGCATGGAGCTCTATGACTGTGAGATGTCAAATTCTATAACACTAGGAGAGTAAATCTTTTCCTAAGAAAAAGAAATGGCACAACAGACTTGCAGGCCATCCTCCATAGGAAAGGATGACTTAGGCCATTTTTAAATGAGACACTCCCACAAATGGACATCCAGTGTCCACCTGAGGGAGCATCTCATTTAAATGTGGAGATGTGTGGGTGTGTCCACATGACCCACACATCCTCACATATCTCCACCCACCTCCACCCACCCCTCACTCACTAAGCAATCAGTGAAAAGGCAGGTTGCTCTGTGCGTGGGGTGGGTGGAAATGGGTGTGCACTTGTCTGTGCCCCACCCCCTGCAGTGTCAGTCCACCAGCCGCACATGAACCGCTTTCACCAGTGGCAGTCCATTTAAAAATGGCCATAACAACACATTACCAACCTGCCACGTTATGCCATACCATGGTATGGTCCCTTGGGGGGACATATTTGATCTCAGAGAGGAACTAGGTGCCTATTACCTGTTCCTCTCATTGCCCCCAGAGCAGATGACATGGTGATAAAGGTCGGAAAGACCTCGGGCCGGGTGTTGCTGTTATTAAATGCCAGATCGGTCGTTAATAACTCTTTTGTGGTCAGGGACCTGATTCTTGACCATGAGGCTGACCTGATGTATATTACAGAGACCTGGCTGAATGAGAAGGGGGGCCTATTTTGGTTGACCTGGTTCTGGCTGAGTACTCTATGCAGCATCAACCATGGCTATTGGGATGGGACGGGGGTGGCATAGCCATGATTTTTAGGGCTGACTGGGCCGTACGGAGATACCAAGTGCTGACGCCATCTGGTATGGAGGGACTCCACCTTGTGGTCAATTTGGCATGTGGGGACAAATTTGGGGTGCTGCTTGTATACCATGCACCCGCTTGCACAGCAGTATCACTGCCCGCTCTAGCCGATTTGGGTCAGAGGTGGTGTTGCGTCCCTGGGACTGATTGTCCTGGGAGACTTCAACATTCATACTGAGGCCAATCTTAGGGGGGCAGAGCAGGATTTCATGGCTACCATGGCAACCATGGACTTGTCCCAGAGGGTATTGGGCCTGACTCATGAGGGGGGACATACTCTGGACTTGGTATTCTGCACTGGCCTTGAGGCGGGGGATCTGGTAGTGGGGGAAATATCATCTATGTCCTTGTCATGGACAGATCATTATCCCCTGTGAGCTTCTCTCCCAGAACATGTCTGCCCCCAGCAGAGTGTGGAACCTATTTGTTTGGTTCACCCATGGATACTTATGGAATCAGATCGATTCTGGAATGTTCTGAGGGCTGTGCCTTCTGACCTTGATAGCCGCTTACTTGATGACCTCGTAGCACTTTAGAACAACTTGCTGACTGAGGCCATCGATCGGACAGCTCCGGGTGTCCACTTCCCATGTACAGGCGACACAGGACTCTGTGGTTTACGGATGACCTGTACCAGCTGGAGCAGGAAGGGAGATGGCTAGAGTGATGGTGGCATACCTGTACGGATCCATACTAAAGTCAACCAATTGCAACATAGAGCATTGTTGAGAGCCTATGTCGTGGCTATGTGGGCAGCAAAGAAGGTTTTCTTTGTTACCCTCATATCATCTGCAAAATCTTGTCCAGCTGACCTTTTACGGGTGGTGAAGGGGCTGGTTAGCCTGGTATCTCTTCACCTAGAACTAGAGGCATCCAGTGCTTGCTGTGACCATTTTATAGACTTTTTTTGCTGACAAAATCGCTCATTTACACCACTGCTTCAATGCCACGTTTGAGGCAGGGAGTGTACCTGAGGTTATAGATGCCCTATCCTGTCCTGTTTTGTGGGATCAGTTTGGACTGATATTGGCTTCTGATGTGGTGGTGATGCTGGGGGCTATGCAGGCCACAACATGTGAACTTGATCCATGTCCATCCTGACTGATCAAGGCCAGCCAGGAGACGTTGGGAGTGTTTCTGGTTCGGGTGGTCAAAGCCTACCTGGAGGAGGGCAGGGTCATGCAGTGCCTGAAGGAGGCTGTGGTACGGCCCTTGCTCAAGAAACCATCCCTTGTCATTGATGCCCTGGACTTGTCTCAAAACTTCCCTTTTTCGGGAAGGTTATTGAACCGACAGTGGCCAAGCAGCTCCAGGAGCATTGGTTTCCTTGAATCTTCGCAGTCAGGATTTCGTCTGGGTCATGGCATGGAGATGGCACTTATGGCCTTGGTTGATGATCTGTACTGAGAGTTGAACCAAGGTAGATCCATTGTTTTGATTTTCTTAGATCTGTCAGAAGCATTTGATACGGTGGAGCATGAGTTGTTGGTGACATGCCTGCAGGACTGTGCCAGGGTGGGGGGAACTGTTCTTGGATGGTTCCGCTCATTCCAGTCCAATAGAACTCAGTGTGTAGTCCTGGGTGAGTGCTCATCTTCCCCCCAGGATCTTACATGTGGAGTCCTGCAGGGTTCTATTCTGTCCCCTCTCCTGTTCAACATATACATGCAGCTGCTAGGTCAGATCGTGAGAGAATTTGGAGTGGGGTGTCATCAATATGCGTATGACACCCAGCTATACCTCTCATTTTCATCCTACCCAGGCCCTGTAGTCTCAGTGCTTACTCAGTGCCTG
This sequence comes from Sphenodon punctatus, assembly GCA_003113815.1. NCBI lineage: Eukaryota > Metazoa > Chordata > Lepidosauria > Sphenodontia > Sphenodontidae > Sphenodon > Sphenodon punctatus. Next base: position 385,123 of record QEPC01008879.1, on the reverse strand, counting down.
GCTGCGGTAGGTGATTGGATGAGGTCGAGTCGCCTCAAGTTAAATCCCAAAAAGACGCAGGTGATACTGGTGGATAAGGATGTATGTGTGGAGGCCCCCATCATTGATGGGGTCCCTTCAACTCTGGTCCCTCAAGTTCGAAGTCTGGGGGTTCTCCTTGACTTGCAGCTCCGGCTGGATGCCCAGGTGGCGACTGTATCAAGGAGAGCCTTTAGTAAGTTATATCTGGTTCATCATCTTTGACTGTATATATCAGGTCCCGACCTTGCCACCATCATCCATGCCTTTATCACCTCACGGCTTGACTACTGCAATGCGCTCTATGTGGGGCTACCCCTGATAACAATCTGGAGACTTCAGCTGGTGCAGAATGTGGCGGCCTGCCTCCTGATGGGGATGGGCCACCAGGAGCACATTACACCTGTGCTCCGTTCTCTGCGCTGGCAGCCGATAGTCTTCCGGGTTCGCTTCAGGGTATTGGTTTTAAGCTCTAAATCCCTTTAAGGCCTGGGCCCTGTCTATTTGTGGGAATGCTTCACCCTCCATATTCTCGATTGGCCCCTGCGGTCTTCCGGGGGTACCCTGTTGGAGGTCCCCCGGGTTTCCCTGCGGGCCACATTTGAAATGGCATTCTCAGTTACTGCACCGTGACTCTGGAACTCCCTCCTGGCAGAGATTTGACTCTTCCGTGACCTCCCCATGTTTCTAAAACAATGCAAGACCTGGCTTTTTCGTCAGGCATTCGGTGAGGGGGTTGGGGGAGGGAGGGTTTAATTTGAGTTTTATTTAAGTTTTAATGTCTATTTTATTCTGGTTTTGCATATTGCTGTACACCGCTCTGAGTCTCTGCATAGCGAGTAGGGTGGTATATAAATGCTGAGATAAATAAATAAATAAAATAAATAAACCTCAGAACATTTGTGTCTATGATTTGGAATAGTTTCCTAGAACTGGCAAATGAAAATCCCTGCAAGAGGCCTTGCACCATCCTCACCCTCTTCCTCTCCTTTGTGTTTCTCCTTTTCAGTTGTTTTAAGGTCTTTTCTGTTCTCGTAATGTGATTATTTTGTTTTAAAATGTGTCATAAAAATCCATCAAAAGGGAATTTTGTAGATATCAAGGCGAGAATCCAAGTACGATACGCTCAACATGACTGGATCTTTTTTTCCAGGTATACAATATATCAGTATCAGTTTTACATGATACTGGAATTTACATGGTTTGTTACAGGAAGTTTTAATAAAATTTCAATCAAGACTAAATAAGGAAAAAAGTGTGTATACCAAACATTTTTTCTGACACAATCTTGCGTTAGATAGTCAGAGAAGGAAAAGCCTTCTTCTTTTATGCAGTAGAGATAGATGTGAATGACTTGGGGTGGATGGTGAACCTAAATTTACATTTTCCTTATAATTTATCTCCTACGTTTGGTTGATCTTTTCCAATATGTTTGTCACCTATATGAAGGCCAAGGAATTATTGAAATCACTGGAAAACAAATGAGACAGTAGCCTACGTTAACTATGGGAGTCACCTGCTCATTAGCTGAGGCGCTACCAGAAGTTCACTCTTTTCCACCTCAGGGTGGGTGGCTGGCTGCTACAGTATGCATGGGTTGGAGGTGGTCGGTTGGTGTAGCCTGGGTGAAGGCTTGGCCACCCAGGCTAAACCAGACTAACAATCACTAGGGATGGGAGAACGCGGTTTGGAAGTTCGAAGTTCGGACCGAACTCGACTAGTTTGGTCGACCGAACTGAACTTCCGAACTGAACTCGATTTTTGAACCGAACTGAACTGAATTTCCGAACTTGGCTCTGTTCACCCATCCCTAAAAGATAATATTCCATTTAGTTCAATGGGGTTTGAATTTCCGAACTTTGTTTGGATGTTCGGAGTTCGGACCGAACTTGAATAGTTCGGTCAACCGAACTTCCGAACCAAACTGAATTTCCAAACTCAGTCATGTTCGCCCATACCTAACAATCACCCTCCCATCTGTTAGGGCCCACTCAGCCCTGCGCAAGGCGAGGTCCGAGGATCGGGTCCAGAGGCTCACCCAAGCCACCAAATACAAATTCAAATTCAAATTTATTACAAAGTCAAAGCTATCATAACATATCATAGAAGAAGCATAACTTCAAACATTTCAATCAACCATATCGCCAAATTTTAAAGACTTATAATTAAAATCAATTACAATAATTCTAACCACCAAATACTGTTCTGGGGACCTGAAGTGCCCCTGATCACCTGTTTGATATGCATCCCAACTGGGTGAGGGAGTGCCTTTGGGCCCCCATCAGATGTTTGGTGGTAGCTCTTTCTGGGGCCCCAATTCTACTGCGCAGCAGGGGTCCGGGTGTCATGTCCCATATGGATGGCTCTTCAGCCAATCCATGACATGGAGGGTCCTGCAATGGCAGCCCCCATGTCCAGATTACTGGGGGAGGAGGTGTGCCCATGTGAACTGCCCTCCCTGCCAACCCAAGGAGTGGCAGTTGCAGTGGCCCTCGCTGTGGTGACCTGAGTAATCGTCTCACCTCCATCTTGTTTAGTTTTGCCCATTAATTCCCAGCATGCCAGATCATCTCTTTTTATCAAGCTCTTTCTGAGAACTTCCTCATTTCTATCTTGCCAATCATGTGTGGCCCACATTTATTTTATTCCCTTCCTCAATCATCAGTCCTCGAACTATAGCAAGCCGCTTACTAACCTCTTGAATTAAACTGGTGTGATGTCATTCTGGTTGTACTGTTCCCTTTCCAGTTTTGTAGTCATCGGCCAATGAAGAAGTAACAACAACAAGCTCAAAACATCTGTAAGAGTACTTTAGTACCCTTGTGTCTCATCTTCTCCATTGTTTTATTGTTTTTGTACGTCTAGCCAAGAAACAAATCAATCTTCCCAGTTACTAACAGCAAGGTTATTTACTGTTTGTGTACTGCAGATAATCCATGGGAAAGAGATATGATCTAGATGCAAGCCAACCACATTTTTTGTAGTCAAACGGATATTCAGCATAGGCATGTACCAATGAAGACCATCTTGAGAAATAGATAAAAGAGTGAGCCTGTCATTCAAAACTGATGGTGCAAGTAAAATGTATGAATGTGGTCTGCTGATATTACACCATTTGCTTTTATCTTCACTTCCATGTGATATTTTGACCACTTCCTGGTGGTTGGGTTCATTGGATTCCAGAGCACTCATGATAGCCCAACATGACACCAACTGGCTGGCCAGACTTGATGTTAGCAGTCCTGTTCCTAGAGGGGGAACTCAGGTTGAGAGAGAATCACTTTTCCAAAGCCAGGATTCAAAGTCAGAACACTCAGTACAGCAGACTGTCCACTGAACCTCACTAGCCTCACCTCAGAGCTTCACTATGTGCATATTGTAAAAGTTAGGCAGATTGGGGGGGGGGGGCAAAGCTCTTGTGAAGATTAAAGCTTATTCAGTAAATCAATGCTTTACAATGTGTAATTTCCCCTTTGTAAATAAAAAGACAGTAAAGCTTATTTCATCTGGCTAATTAGTGGTAATGCTTGTAGGAACCGGCAGACTTTTTACTGAAAGCAGGCCAGGAGTTAATGAACAAACATCCCATTGACTAAATTTGGAGTGGGTGGAGATGAAATAAAAATTGACCATTTGCTTTAGGAAGTGATCCCATTGAAAAAGGCATCCTCCCACTACCTCCTGTTAATTTGTAAAAGTAAGACAGACCTTTAAGCTTATACTGACTGAGTTCCAAGTAAGGGGAAAAGGACAAAAAAACCTTCTCTTTCTTCTGTTGAATTGAAGGTCACTTTATATTCCACTTGAACACCCTCTATTTTGTTATTCTTCCTTCATTACTAGTATCTGCATAATAATCATGCTTTATTATTCTTTTAAACCAGTGTAAAAGTTGAGAACATATGCACACAAAGCAAGACATTGTAGGAGGAGAAAAGACTTTAGGAGGAGAAAGACATAGGGTGATTTCAGACGTGACGATATCACAGTGAACCACGCTCAATTCTGTGTGGTGGCTGTGATAGCGTAACATCTGTTGGGGGAAACATCCGTTTCACGGATGTTATCACGGCTGGGGATTGCATTCGACACATGAGCAGCCGAAGCGGGGGGACCGGAGGCCGCCGCGTGTCGAATGCAATCCCATGCCGGGGTGAACCCCGGCGTCTCGTCTGGTCGGGCGCCACGGCACGGGATCACCGGCGGGACCCCGGGCCATGGTGAATCCAGCCCGACGCAGCGGCCTCATTAGCCCCACCGCCCGCCTGTCTCCCCGGAGGGCGGGCGGCGGGAGCGTGGAGGGGGCGGGGCTGTGCGGCCACACTTTGCGCCGCACGGCCCCGCCCCCTCCCAGATTCCCCGCCGGGATTCCCCCGGCACGTCTGTTGCGGCGTGATGGGGTGACTCCGGCAGGGAATGAATAGGGTGATTTTGGTACGGACCCAACAGGGCCCCTGTTACGTCTGAAATCACCCATTGTAGGAGGAGAAAAGACATATATACTTTAGAGGTTTAAATAAATCTGCTTTTAGATTCTTACGGTATAGTTTCTGTAATCCCAGATGCATGCTGATTAGTCTTCATATTAGGGCTGGAATAAAGAACATTGTAGGCCCGGGCTACACCATCCTTTGGAACACCTGTCTAGGCTACCCACCATTAATTAACCTATCCTCCGTATTCAATCCTTCTTAAAACCCAACTATGCTACTGGCCTTGGCCACCTCCTCTGGCAACAAATTCTACAGGTTAATTGTGCATTGCATGAAAAAAATACTTTCTCTTATTTATTTTAAATCTGTTGCCAGTTAGTTTCATAGAGGGTCCCCTAAACATGTACTTTAAATGATTTATCACACCAGGTTTTATATGTTGTGTAACACTGATTTTCCTACCTTTCTCTTCATATTTCTCATGCACCATAATTTTTCTTTTGGCACCTATATTGTTCTTAACTCAAAATCTCTGGAGGATGTCAAAGGTCTACATTTGAAAATACCTCTGGGAACAGTTAGCTCTAAAGTGAAAACAAACAGTATAATTGGTATGGAGGCTATACGTCTTTCTCTTCCAATATATCTTAACTTAATCTAGTTAAACA
>QEPC01008879.1:326543-337891 GCA_003113815.1 Sphenodon punctatus | reverse complement strand
ACATTTACACTACAAAATCTTCATGACAGCAATATTCTTAAGTCTTGAACAGTGGTCAGTGCACATCTTATCCGAACTTAAGAAATAATCAACTATAATAACCATTCTGCAGGTTTTTCTAGCTTCGCAGCCTAAAGTTTGTAAAGTGAAAACTTTTTGAAAGAAGTTTCCTACTTCTTTAAAATGACAGCAGTTCTTTCAAAAAGTTTTCACTTTACAAACTTTAGGCTGAGAAGCTAGAAAAACCTGCAGAATGGTTATTATAGTTAATTATTTCTTAAGTTCAGATAAGATGTGCACTGACCACTGTTCAAGACTTAAGAATATTGCTGTCATGAAGATTTTGTAGTGTAAATGTCCAGTGTTGCTTTTAGCAAAGGCATTTGTAGTTTTGCCTTTGGCTGCAAGAAAAAACAGGAGGAGAGAGACAGGGAGGCCCCCTGAGTAGAGTGGTGGGCGGGGGATCCTCACCTCTACAAAAATGCTCTTTTAAAAATTCTAGGTAAGCATGCCGTCACAACAGCTATGGGGGCCAGCTTCTCCAGCCCTAGGCCCTCATTTAATTTAAGCACTGATTGCAATCTAAAAGTTGGCTGGACTGCATGAAATATTTGCAGTAGGTTCTCAGTTTCTTTGTTTACGTCATCCCTGTTGTGATTTATTTTGTATATTATTTTCTCAAGCAGTAGCATATTTGCATGCTGGTGTTGACCACGCTTGCCCAAATAAGCAACATATATATAGACTTGGCCGGAATGCATAGTGGAACCAGCTGGCTTTGCTTAATCTTTTCAGACAGATCCCGTGAGGCCACTCCTGTTGCCTGAAATCCCTTAACATTGGAAGTTATATTATGTCTTCACTTCTTGAAATTTAAAAAATATTTATTTATTATTTATTACAAATTCTTACTACCCTGCCCCCTCCTGCCCCAGGCAGCTTGGGGCGGCTTACAGTATACATTTAAAACATAAAAGCAACAATAAAATTCAACATCCAATATAAAACAAATGACAGTACCAAGACTAAAAAATACTAACCCGCCCCCACACACACACTACCCAACCCCTCACCCATCCTACCCCCCTCCCTCACAAAATGTCTGCTGGAACAGCCAGGTCTTATAATTCTTCCAAAAGGAGGGAAGAACTGAGGACAAGTGGGCAGTCACTGAGAGAAAGTTCCACAGCCTCAGAGTGACTGTCGAGAACACCCTCCCCATAGTCACCAGCCGATGTACATGAGGGACTTTGAGGAGTGTGCTCCTGGCTGATGGTAGGGGTGATTCGGAACCTGAAGAACGAGGCGGCCCCACAGGTAAATGGGACCTAGACCATATAGGGCTTTATAGGTAAGAACCAATACCTTGAATTGGGCATGGAAGACTATAGGCAGCCACTGCAGCTCACAGAGCACCGGTGTAATGTGCTCATGGCAGCCCGTCCCTGACAGGCTGCTGCATTCTGCACCAGCTGCAGTCTCCGAACCATTACCATGGATAGCCCCACATAAAGCACATTGCAGTAGTCCATTCTTGAGGTGATGAAGGCATGAATAATGGAGGCAAGGTAGAAGTTTGAGATATATGGCCGTAACCTCTGTATCAGATGTAAGTGACAAAATGTGCTCCTCGCCACAGCCGCCGACTCTCTTGGATCCTATGAAATGTCATAGGGTATGTTCCCCAAACCCCTGCATGCAGTGTGTGCACGGATTCTTTCTGCACACAACACAGCTCCCATAACAGGGGTGCCCTTGGGTTGGGCTCCCATCCACTCATGGCACATGTGGTGTGCATGGGGCTTTGCATCGGCCCAAAAGGGTCTGATTCTGGGGTTTACACCATGAGAGTGTTTTGATTGGGCTCCACACATCCTGAATGCCACAAATATACTTACAACTTCCATATGTATAGTGTCACTTTGGTGGGAAGGGGGAGTTAACAGCCGCCCCGAGCTGTTCTCAGGAGGGGCGGGATATAAATGGTCTAAATAAATAAATAAATACATAAATAAATATTAATACATTAAAATCAATTAATAAAATAATAAATACATATTTATTATTTTATTATATTTTATTTAAATAAAACAATAAATACACATTAATTGCTGACCAATTGTGCCTAAGGCTCCTAAGCAACAGAACTGAATTCTATTTATTTATTTATTTATTTATTTCCAACATTTATATCCTGCCTCTCCTGCCCAAGCAGCTCGAGGTGGCTTATCATAGATGTTTCTCCTCTGTCCCTTGCCATCAGGAGTTTATCCATCAGTGTATCTAGAGTTGTGCCTGTAGCATCAGCCTATGCCTGATTATGAAGGTAGAGGATTCTTGATGGAGATAATGCATTGCTGGAGTTTTTTAGCCAACATCTTCGTGAATATTTTGTTTAGAATGGGAAGGCTGTAGTGGGGGAAATGATTATTGACACTATTGATCTCAAGTGCTAGGATTTTTAATGAGCTAGCTAATGTATTGTGTGCCTCAGAAGGATTGACAGGAAGCCCTTTCAAAAGGAGGCTGTCACCAGCTAAAAATTGCTTCATATATGGCAACAGAAAGACAAAATCAGCTAGAGCTGAAATTAGTAGTGAATTTATCACCCTTGAATAATATCCAAATGTTTGAATAGCCCTTCGAGTACCCAACCCTGTGCTGGCAATGGAAATGAGTACTCACCTACCTGCTTTGGATTTTGTAAGCTAACTATTGGAGAGGGGTTTGGACAAAAAGAGTGAAGCCTAGAACCTAGGATCCTTGGCACAGCTTTCCCAAGTGAGCAGCTGAACCATACCAAAAGGGCCCTTTTAAGGCACTAACTGTAAATTCTTTGCATAATAAATATGCAGCATCCATCCTTGTGACCAAAGTAGATAGGAGCAGCTAACAGTTGCTCTGGTAGCTCTCATGGTAGAGCTTTACAAAGGAAGTGGAGACGTTAGAGCTTCAAGACTCCTAGAGGCAAAGAAAATGCGTGGGAACATCAGAGAATCCACCACACTAAAGGCAAACCCTATATTATAGTTTCCCAAGGTGTGTGGAGTGGAGCTGCAGGGTTGCCCGAGCTGCTTGCTGGACTGGGGTAATTGACAAGGGGCGGAGCTTCCTGGAGAGGCTGAGCATTTAAACCCCTGACCAACGGCCTTGTGCGCGCGGTCTTAGGTGCCGGTGGGGCCGAGGCCGAACCCCCTTTCTTTTCCATCCGTTTTTGGTGCTGGGTGATATATGCTTGTGTTTGTGAACCGTCTGTCGATTACTATTGAAGATTGTATAAGGGCTGTTTTATTTAATGATGCAACCACAAAAACGTACCCGGCCAGAAGCCGCCAGTGCCTCTCCTCCTATATATAAGTCCTCTAAGCAGAGGAAGCTGGATAGTTTTTTTCCTTGTATAAGCACCAATTCCTGCACGATGAGTGCTGAGGTCCCTTTATTTAATCGTTTTGCTCCCCTGGCAGATTTGCAGGATGCGGTTAAATTTTCCACCAGTGTGGCTATACACTCCTCGCCCAAACAGAAATCTTATGCCTCTGGACTTGAACCCCCTGGGGATCTGCCAACCCATGGGAGTTCAAAGAGTCTTTTCTCCTTACTAGCAGAACATGTTTCTCTTACGTCGCAAACAATCCGCCTAGTTTTTTCCCAGCTCCATAGCTTTAATGCTAAATTTGATACTTTGGCCCGCCAACTACCTTTACAACAGCCCATTGTCTTGCCCGCCCGAAACGAACAGTTTGTTCTTAATCCTGTGGGAAATAGTGGTAGGAAACCCGCTTTTTTGACAACTGCCCCTCAGGGTACCCTTTCTCAGCACTCTGGTCCCCCAGAGATTCTTAGTTCCCTGCCAGTGCATGCGTCAACATCTAAATGCCTGGTACCCATTGGAGGTAATTATGACTTGCTGTCTATCCATGGGGAGTTTACTAGATTGACCAGTAGTGTGATATTTACTATTCTTCCCCTCCCTAAAGGCAATTTGCCCTTTTGGAGCTCCCCTTTGGAAGTGGCGGAACATCTGAGGGTACTACTGAAAATTCCTGTCACAAGTAAAAACATCTATTCAGTTGATCATCTTGTGATGACCACAGGTCGCTGGATTATAAACATACTCTTTGACTCTGAAGGATGGGTATCTCAAATTTTTGCTAAGGAAGGCCTCCTTAGGGAGAAGGCTATTTTCATCTCAAGGGCTTATGCTAGGACTTCTGGAAAGGGTCCCTCCGTGCTTCCAACTTCAAAGGACTCCGGTTCCGTTATCCCTCCCCCGAGTCATCAGGGTGGGATTATCTGTCCACCGGAGGGGTTGATAGTAAAATCTTCAACTCAGGTACCCGTTGGAGTACTGATTGAAACCTCCAATTGTCCATCAATGGAGACCGCACCATGCTATAACGTGCCAATACAGTCAGTTTCTCCAGTGGTTTCCTCAGCAAATCCCCTACTGGAACTTGATAACCATCTTGAAGTATTAGGGCGTATGGACTCTCTTTTCTCCCAGCTAGAAAAAATGGATGCTGGGTTAGTTGCAAACACCCATTCTCAGGTTACCCCAAGGGGATTGCAAGCTCTGACCAGTGTACAACCCTCTGAGCTGTCACCAGTAGGGAAGTCAATAGGGCCAATCTCTTTGAATGGGATTTCTGATTTATCAATCCCGCCCTTAGAAACCTTTTCGGAGGATAGGGCTCCGACTGAGGTTTGTGGTTCCAAATTAGGCTCTGACTTCACCATTATGCACACTCGTATCTGTGTTGGTCCAGGGTTGGCGGGAAAGGGGACCCCCCATGTTGGAGATTCTCTGATTTTGATCCCTTCAAGTGCACCATTTGGGACCTCTGGTCCCCAGGGCCCCTTTTTGACCCATCATGGGTTGTCTATGTCCCAGGACGAAGGCAGGGGTCGGCCCCCTTTGGGCCTACTGGAGGATCCTCCGACAATGGAGGCCCCAAAGAATCCAGTATGACTGGGTGGGTGCGCTCCTGCAGCGTCAACCATTGTAAGTTGGAATGTGGGTGGATGGTCAACTCATAATGCAGATCCTTCTTTTCAAATCTTTCTGAAATCGTTTGATGTTGTTTTAATTCAAGAGACCTGGATGACTAAGGAGGTAATTTGCTCTGGGTTCCAGGCTGTTAGTGTCCCAGCTTTTTCTTCCTTCTCTAAAGGGAGGTCTAGCGGAGGTTTGGCTTTTTTGGTGTCCAATATTGCTAATATTAAAATCCATTTGATAAATAAGTATAAATCTTACTTTGCCATTTGTCATTGCTTGCTCCCTTCTGGTCTCGAACTGCTTCTGGCAAATGTTTATATCCCACCTAGCAGTTCATTGTACTACCAGGACGAGATCTGGTATATGATTAAGACACTTTCATGGGATGCCCGGGGGAGATTTCCCAATGCCTGCCTTATTATGGGGGGGGATTTTAACACCCGCCTGGGAGCCCCGCAGGTGAATCTGTTGGATACCTCGCAGGAGGGGTGTTTACCTCCCTATATTAGTGGCATTCGTAGTACATCAGATAGGGTGGTCAGCGTAAGGGCCCCTTTGTTAACTAGGCTCTTGGATGACACAGAACTTGTAGTCTTAAATGGGATGGCACCAGGGGATGAGGAAGGTAATTTTACCTACCATTCCCCTTTGGGTTCTAGCATCATAGATTATTTTGCCATACAGGCTGACCATTTACAGATTGTTAGAAAATTACAGGTTTTGCCTATGTTTATGGCTGACCATTTTCCTTTGTGTCTTTCCATCTATGATGCCGGTAGGGAGAATCTTTTGCAGCAAGTTTCGACAGGTAGGGAAATGAGCGAAAATACTGTGGCTATTCCATTTCGGCTAAGATCTAAGCAAGAGCTGACTGAAATGTTCCCTCCTTTTATACAGGAAGAGAAGGTTGTTAGACTGGTCACCGAAATAAGTAACAATCAGGTAGAGCCTCTTGCCAATTTTGATACTTTAATTGAGATGACTGTAATGTCTCTTAGTGTACCAAACTCTTTACAATCAAACCTTCCCAAATCCAGGGGATGGTTTGATAGGGACTGCCGCAATTTAAGAACTATCTTGAGGCAGTTGGCTCGAAGGGTGGCTAGTCTTCCATCCTATGCCAACCGGGTTCAATTGTCGTCATTGCGAAGGGAGTATAGAGGTTTACTCTCGCGGAAGAAAGCTGAATTTTGCAGAGCAAATTGGTTGGCACTTAGTGAGGCTGCCCAGGGAAAGGATTCGGGGAAGTTCTGGGCTCTTATTAGGCAAAATTTTCATGAACCTGGGAGAAATTCTTTGCCCCTTATATCCCCTGGGTTATGGCTGAGCTATTTTGCAGACCTATTTGCTAAATCCTATTTGGATTCTAACCCCTTTAATTCTAGCAGTCTTTCTTTGGCCGATCTTCCTCATTGGCAACCGGTTCAACCAGCAGAGATTGAGAATTTAATATCTACATTAAAGTCAGGGAAAGCCCCTGGATGCGACTATGTCACTACAGATCTTCTTAAGGTAAATCCCACTTGGTGGGCCTCAGTTCTGGCCCCCTTTTTTTCGCATCTTGATGCAACAGGTAGTTTTCCAAAAAAATGGCTTAACAGCCTGGTGGTGCCCATCTATAAAAAAGGAGACACGTCCCTTCCTAATAACTATAGGCCGATAAGTCTCCTTAGTGTACTTGGAAAACTCTATGCTAAACATCTTTTAATAAAACTTCAGCTTTGGGCAAAGGATAATGAAATAATTCTCCCAGAGCAGGCTGGGTTTCAGGAAGGTCAGTCAACTCTTGAGCATGTGTTTATTTTGCACCAGCTGATTATTAAATATGTTAAATCCAATCAAGGCTCACGACTATACCTGTGCTTTGTAGATTTGAAATCTGCCTTTGATACGGTAGACAGAGATCGTTTGTGGCATAAACTAAGTGAGACGACTATTGATAGACGTCTGTTATTTCTTATGACCAAGCTATATGCCAATAACACCATGCAGATTCGCCTTTCCCGGAATTCCTTGCTCACTCCAGAAATTGGAGTTTCGCGTGGAGTTAGACAAGGATGCATATTGGCCCCTTTCTTATTTAATTTTTTTCTTAACGATGTGGTTCCTCACATGGCTAAAGTGGACACGCATCCGCCTAATCTTGCAAATCGCAAGATATCTATTTTACTCTATGCGGATGATACGGTTCTGATATCTCAGACACCGATTGGCCTTAAAAGGAGTATGCAGCAATTCATGGGTTATTGCCAGAAGGAGAATTTAACGATTAACTTCTCTAAAACCAAAGTCATGACCGTGGGCAGTAGGAAAGTGGTCCATCGCTGGCGTATGGGCAGTCATTTAATTGAACAGGTCCCTGAGTATAGGTACCTGGGTGTGTTATTCTCAGCTTCAAGGAGTTGGCGGTCCCATTTTGATTCAGCTCTTAGTTTAGCAAAAAAAACTTCCTGTGCTATCCAGGGCTATTTTTTCTCACATGGAGGCCGTCAAGTTAAACCAGCTATACGTCTGTTCAAAGCCAAGGCAGTGAGCCAACTATTATATGCATTCCCAGTTTGGGGCTTAGCGTTTCTAAACATGATAGATACCCTCCAGAACTGTTTTCTTCGAGCAATCTTAAAGGTGCCTAGAGGTACATCTCAGGTTTTGTTGAGAGCTGAGACTGCTTCTCCACCTTTGAGGTCCCAGGCCCTTTTCTCATGTGTTAAGTTCTGGATGAAAATTTTTGTATTTCCCTCCAAATCCAACTCTCTTATTAACATGGTGGCAAAGGCCTCAGAAACCAATTCCTGGCGTGTGTTAGTCGAAAGAGAAGTTGGGAACTTAGGTTTCTCAAGTTCTTTTCTTCGCTCCTTTAATTATAAGGGAGCCTTGGTAATGATCAAGCAGAGGATTGGCGATCAAGAAAGGCAAACTGAGATTGCAGCCCTGGCCAATCAGAGAGTGGCGCCCCTTTATGCTAACATCAACCCATGTTTGAGAGAACCCAGGTATCTTTCGCTATGGTCCGACTGGCGTAGAATGCATGCACTGCTGCTGTTTCGGCTGAATTCATTTCCATCGGCAAATCTTAGTGGCAGATATGTGGGCAGACCAAGAGAACTTAGAAAATGTCCAAACTGCCCTTTGGGGCAAGTAGAAGATCTGGCCCATGTGATTCTGGTTTGCCCAATTTATGCAGATTTGAGAAGGAGGTTCCTTGCCCGGCTGCCTCTCTATCAATCTCAGGCAAAACAGGATCTAATACTGATTTGGCTACTTAGCTCTGAGGACCCATATGTTACCAGATCCATGGCTTCCTTTTGTGCGGGGGTTCTGGATGTCAAATGGAATCAATTTTTAATGTAAGGTAATTTTGAAAATAATTTTGACTTGTACTTATGATTTTAAGTGCCCTTTATCTGCCTTATGGCTGAACTAGGCTATTATCAGTTATGTCTTTATCAAGGCTACTATTTATATTGTATTGTTTTTTGAAATGACCTTCGGGTCTCTCAATAAAGTTATTACTCACTATAGTTTCCCAAAGTAAACTTATAAATGCAAGACAGTCCAGATTTGAACCTTTGACTTATCAGTCTCCTGGGTCTTAGTCTACCAGCAGAGATATAAAGAAAACAATTAGTTGGAGAGTTTCAGTCAGTCAGTCAGCCAGCAGGGGAAGGACTCTGTATAGTGCAAAGCAAGGAAGATAGCTGTTTGTAACGGTTCAGCAGGTGCTGCTGTGGTGTGGCTGGGTAGCTACGCATTGTGCTTGCTATGCCAGGGGTGATGTGTTCTAACCTGTATTGTTGTGTTTCTTTCTGTTACCTATTAACAAAAGAAACTCTCACCTCCTATTGACTCTAATGGATGTAGGATGCAACCTGAGCTGTGAAAGGAACTGCTCCACCTTCATTATTAAAAACAAAAAAGACAGAGAGGTTTTCCCTTTTCCTATAGGATTTTCGAACCTCCAACCTTTCCACTTCCTTGCCAAAGCTCTTACTGGGAAAGCCACCAGAGGAAATGCTAGCTGTGCCTATCTAGTATGGTCATGAGGATGGGCACTGTATATTGGGCATATAAAGAGTTTGGTTAGTGCCTTCAAAAGGCCATTAGTGGAGTGACTCATTTGCTCTGATCTGGGGTAGTTATGCCATGGCGCTGAGGTTCTTTGCTGCCCTGTGCTTGCCCAAGCCCCCCTCCAACAGTTGGCATACAAAATTAGTGGGCACACAAAGTTTTCCCCCATTTAAAATACAAAACTAGGGCTGAAACTCGATTCTCACATTCTCGCCTTACCTCTACCCAATCACACCACAACTGCACCTGCAGCACCCTTGCAAACAGCTATCTTGTTTGCTGGGCACTATATAGAGTCCTCCCACTGCTGGCTGACTGAAACACTCCAGCTAACTTTTTCTTCTGTAGCCCTGCTGGTAAGCAAGGACACGGGAGACTGGCCACCAGTCAGACCAGCAGTCATAACAAACACACACAAGAAACTAGACATCCCCCCAGCCAAAAAACCCTCCATTGTGTGTGCCCAGCCCATGTATGTAAGGCAAGCCCCCTCCCCCTGCAACACACCATATTAACCAAAAAGTATTACCCCCGGTGCCCCGGCTGGTCACATCTTGTCAAAGTTCTTGAACCCACAGCCAAAGCACTACCCAGAAAAATAGGCTAGCCCGAGTGGGACAATAGCTCCAGAAGGCAGCCCCACAAAAGTGCAACTGCATGCAGAAATACTAATAAAAAAAACAACAGTAGTGTACCCACAGCATGGCCCACCATCAGCAGTGAGTGCACCCACTTTAATCATTATGCCAACCAACCAGTGCACAAAAATGCAGGCTAGCAAGAATGGGATTTTCTCTCAAGAAGAATACAACAACTCCACAAAACAGTGTGCAACTGCATGGAGAAATAAAAATCCCACCAGAAACCACCCAGTCCACCCAGCAGGCAAAACTATAATAGCACCCACAAGAAAGAAACCAGACATTCACCACCACCCATCCTCCTTGGTCACACTCTAGTCTTGGCATGGCATTGGTACTGTGGCACTGGTAACTTGCACAGACCAAGCAAAGGGAAGTGGAGCTAGGCAGAGAGATCCCTCTGGCCTCATGGTGCCACGTGCCAACCAAGCAGCTGGCAGAACTAGAAGCAATGTGGCACCCAATTACTTTTTTAAAAGAAGCATGGCATGGCACCCCATCCCCCAGCATTGGCCCTATGGACAGGACAGGCCAATCCATGGCATGCCATGCCAGGCGAGGGCCAGGACAGGCTCAGGCGATTACTTACAAATCCAGCACTGTAGCACACAGCCAAATTTACTAAAGAGAATGGGAAATGGCTGCAACCACTTTTATTTTGCCCTGCCAGCCAATCAAAAGCTTGCCATCTGGTTTGGCCAGCTAATCAAAACTTGCCATCTGGCTTAACATCACTCCACTGTACCCTCCCATGCTCCCCTCCTACCAAATATGGCATGTAGGGTATTTTCAGACGTTACGTTACCACACTCAAACACAGTGAATCCCCAGTGGTGGTGGATGGTCCCGTAATGTCTGGTTGCTCACTGCCAGATGTTCACCATGGTGAACCACCGGCGGTGAGCAAAATAACTATGCTTTCAAGAATGGTCCGGGAACCATCCCCGAAAGTGTGGTTAATTGAAAACGGCCCAGAATCAGCAGACGGTAACATCTGTTACTGCCGGACTATCACATAACTCCTTAATAACTTAGAGCTAGAGGTATTTAACAGTTTTACTTAAATTTACATCAAGTGATGTATCACTTTGCCTGAGAGGTAAGCTATGGGTGTTTTCAGACATTACGGGCGGCCGGTTCACCACAGTGGATTCCCGGTGGGGGTGAACAGAACAACCACCCCCAGGGGCGAATAAAAGCCCTGAACAGACGTGACAGGACCGGGACCACGGTCGGGAATCGGGCTGCTGGATCACAGCCCGGGGCAGTGCAACAGACGTGATGCCGATTCCCAGCCATGGTCAAAACACCCAGAATCCACCGGGCAGGGAAGGGACACAGACATGGCTGCCTGAGGGCAAACGAAGCCAAAAGGCACAAAAGGGAATGCCCACACAAGGGAAATGGGAAGGGAGGGGGAGAGGAAGAAGAGTCGGACAGGTACCACACACAGCAGACACACAGGCAGTGGAGGCACATCGGAACACACAGTACGAGCACATGCCCGGGCACACACACACACACACACGCACACACACACACACACACACACAAGGGAAAGGAAGGGAAGGGGGACACGGGCGGCTGGACAACACACAAGGCACAACGGGAGCAAAGGGGGGGTGGGACACGGAAGAGGGGGG
>QEPC01008879.1:272744-283622 GCA_003113815.1 Sphenodon punctatus | reverse complement strand
TGCTTTGTAAAGTGCCAGGTACACTGCTGGTGCTATATAAATGTTTGTTAATAATAATAATAATAATAGTTGTACGAGTTAGATTAGTTATAGAGATAGTGTGTAGTGAATCAGTTTTAATATTTTATAGTATGTTTGTAGGACTAGGCCTTTGTAGATATTAGATAATATTCCTTTTAGATCCATAGGTTTTAGAATAGTTAATATCAGTAAGAGTTAGTGTAGTATATATATATATATATATATATATATATATATATATATATATATAAAATATTCAAATTCTGAATAAAAAAACCATAAAAACATAAAATCTTCCTCTGCATAATTTGGAAAGGAAAAATGAAGACGGGAAGCAGGAGAGACTGGTCTGCTGCCTGTAGGAAGGCTGGCAATGGGGTACATGGCAGAGGTGGCAGGGGCCATGCCAGTGGAGTGGCAGCAGGCAGCAGCCCGAGCCCATCACCCCACTCCAAACTACACAGGCCTGATTTTGGCAGACAGGCTTCAGAGACTCCCAGAAGTGGCACTAGTGGTGTGGTTTGGCAGTACCCCCTGCCAGTGTCCTCCACTGCCATGCAGGGCACTGGAAGACCTGCAGTCCAGGAGGCTGCGGCTGTCTCTGCTGCGGCTGCAGGAGCAGGTGCAGGTGCTTCGGGACTGGATGTTCCTCCAGGGCCACCAGTGTCCCCCATTATTGAGGTGATCCCCAGCAGTCCAGGGCTGGTGGATCCCACCCCAGCTGCTAGAGGCAGGACCCGATCCCCGGGCAATGGCAGCAGGGAGAGTAGCAGCAGCATGGGCAGTCGATCAGCGTCAGGGTCCCAGTACTCCCCTCACGGGACCTATCTCAGATTGGGGACAGCAAAGCAGACACAAGTCCTGTGGAGGAGATTTCTGGTGCTGAGGCGATGGCTGTCCCTCTGAGAGCTGTGTCGCCATTATGTTCTCCCCCACCCAGCAGTGCTGTCAGCTGTGCATCACTTGGTGCAGGCCAGAAGGCAGGAGGGGGCCAAAAATCCTCCATCTGGGCGCATTTTAAGTTGGTGCGGGTGGATGATCCCAGGGAGGTGCAGTGCACTTTGTGCCAGAAGGTGGTGAAGTGTGGGCAGGTGCTCACCAACCTTGGCACAACTGCCATGGTGAGGCACCTGAAGGGATGCCACAGCGCTGTGCTGTTAAGCAGGCAGGCAGGGGCAGTGGACACCAGCGAGTACCTGACTGCAGCAGCTGGTCGTCCACCTCCATCGGCGGGAAAGTGTCCTGTTCTAACAGCTGCCTCTAGCAGCAGGAGCGGTATCTCTGCTATAGGGGAGCAGCAACCGCAGCAGTGTTAGTGCACCATTGAGGAGCTGGGGTGCGGGCAGCTGCAGGACGTGGAGGGCAGAATGGGTTTCAACTGAAAGCCAAGCACATGTTGGGGGAAATGATTGCGCTGGATAGGCAGCCCTTCTTGGTGGTCAGACATGGAGTTTAGGTGCCTGATTGGGTTCCTGACCCCCCAGTTTAAGCTGCCCTTGGGCACAACCCTGAGTCGGTAGGTGGTGCCAGCCTTGTATCGGGCTTTAAAGTAGCAGGTGAGGGAGCAGCTGTCAGGGGATCTGGGTGCCACCGTCCACTTCACCATAGACCTGTGGTTGAGCAGGAACGCGAAACACGCCTACCTGGCAGTGATGGCGCACTGGTGGCAGGACCTGGAGGCAGCATTTGGCAGTGGCAGGAGGGGTCCCAAAGCAGGGTATATGTGGGCCCTGCTTCAAGCGGAAGTAAGGGATGGCCCCCACACATTTTGGAACATCGAGGCAGCCCTGACCACCATGGTGAGGGAGTGGGTCACGCCAGGTGCGCCCTTCACCAAGGGGTGTGTGGTGATGGGCAACGCAGCCCACATATTGAGGGCAGTCCATGAGAGGGGCTTCACCAGCATCCCTTGCACTGCACACACCCTTCACCTGGTGGTCAGGGATGCTCTGAGCTTGGGGCAGAAGGGAATTGAGGCAGGCACCCTTAGCTTCCTGATCAAGTGGGGGAGGAAGCTAGCCAGTTTCTTTAACCAAAGTGCGAAGGGCAGTGACCTCCTCCGGGTGAAGCAGGTTGAACAAGGCTCCCCAGTGCACCAGTTGGTGCAGGAATGTGTCCACACGGTGGAATTCTATGTTTCTGATGCTCGAGCGGCTTCTCAAGCAGAAAGCCGTCTTTCATCAGGTTTAACTGGTGATGGACAGTGGGGCACCTCCTGGGTATGATGGGGTGGAATGGGAGATCCTGGCTCACACAGTCTTTGTGCTCAGACCATTCCTGGCCATGACAGACCATCAGCCAGGTGACCCCTCCAGTCCAGAGTCTCTCAGGAGGCTGGAGGAGATTCTCCAGAGGCAGGATTGTCGCCCTCAGGGCAGGAGGCTGGCGGATAAGGCGGTTGACCTTGTGAGGCAGCTGAAGGCAGGGCTGAAGACACTTTGATGAGCTCCTGCAGTAGGAGGATTATGTTTTCGCAACCATGCTGGACCCCAGGGTCAAGGGCAGCTTGGCACATCAGACAGCGTTCTATGGGCACTGGAAGGGTTAGCTGGTGGAGAGGGTCTGGCAGCCAGAGTGGGCTCTTGAGAGTGCGTGGCAACATAAGCAGGATGTCCCTGGGGATGGTGGGAGTGGGAGCAACCACCCTTTTCAGCTGGCGGGGTCTATCCCTGCCCCCAGTCTTAGCAGTAGCAGCACCAGCAGCAGGCTGAGTTGCAACAGCACCCCTAATGCGAGCAGCAGCAGCTCGTATGTACAGGCCACTCTGGGGAGCATGGGCCTGTGCTTAGCAGGGCAGGCAGCGTGGCTGAGGGCATTGGTGGAGGTGGTGCCCAAGCAGAGCTACGTGAGGGAGTCTGACAGCACCTCAGCAGGTAGGTCTCCACCTGGAGAAGGAGCCATGCATCGATCCCAGCAGTGATTCCTTGACCTACTGGGCCGGCAAGACCAACGTGTGGTTGACCCTGTCCAAAGTGGCCAAGTGTCTGTTCTCATGGTCACCAACTACTGTCCCCAGCGAGCTGGTATTCTCCATGGCGGGAGACATTTTCTCACCCCACCACCTGAGACTGGGACTTGGGGGCCAAGTTGGTGGAGCAGTTGCTTTTCATCAAGATGAATCTTCCGCTGCTGGGATCCCCGAGGTGCCCCTGGACATGGATTGATGGTGCAGTGGCACACGCCATCACCAGGTGAGTCTTGGGATGGGGCTCCTCCTCAATCTGGGCTGTTGCTGCTGCTGAGGTATTGTCCCTTCCTCCCAATGCCTGGCACCTGCCCTGCCCCCCCTCTCTCTCTCACTCTCTCTCTCTCTGTCACTAGATGGCATCGGCCAGCCTATCTGACTCACCTCATGATGCTGGGTGGCATTGGAAGCTATAAGCCTGCCAGCCGCCCTCTAGCTAGATGATCTTGGCCCACCTATTTGACTGGTTCTCTCTTGTGCTGCACAGTCTTCGCCAGCCTATCTGAGTGCGCTGCCAAGCTCCCATCCTGCCTTCCCTACTGCCTCTCATGCCACACTGCCTGTCTGCCTGCCCTGGTTGCCAACCTAGAACCCATCCTCAGCCTGCCTTCCGCTGCTCATGCCATGCTGCCTGTCTGCTGCTGCTGTCGCTCCTGCCTCTGCTGTGTCATGTATTCTGCTACCGGGCAATCCAATGTCTGCCACTGCTCCACCGATGCCTGGCAGCCTGCAATGCCCGGCCAAGGAGGGGTGTCCGGTCATCCACCAAGCCCCAAGCCTTCCTGGCCTCTGCTGCTGCTGCTGGCTCTCAGATGGCCGGCCATGGTGCCATGGGCACCCTCAGGGGCCAAGTTCTGAGCCTGCCTACCCGGGCAACCCAGGGTGCCAAGCCCCAAGCTTTCCCAGTCTCTGCTGCTGCTGCTGCTGCTGCTGCACTATATCCAACAGCCTGCTATTCCCCCATGGGCACCCCTGAAGCGCCCCAAGCCTCTGCTGTGGCCAAACTTTCTGAATGTTCGGGGGATTCTGAACTCCGCAGGACTGAACCCACAAACCCAAACCAAGTTTTCGGACTGAACGTCCGAACATCGGAACGTCTGAACATCCGAACTGCATTCTGTTCACATATCCATAGCCAGCAGTTGAGGAGAGAGCTCCGAACACATGGGGCCCATAAATAAACAAAACACAACAACATATGTATAACATACTAGGTTGCAGTACACGGATGCTTGGTCCCTGAAGCAGGGTTGAAAAAGAAATTTCACCTCCCCTGCCCTTAATTCCATTTTGGGGGAATTCAGCCTTTTGATTGTTTTGATTGAAATTAAGAATGATCACTGTTCCAATCACATTCCACTCAGAATGATCAGGAAACAAAGCCAAGAAAAACCCCAGGCATTTGCCCATAGGCAAAATGGCTGCTGGGCTATTCTGAGCCTATTCAAAATGGTGCTGTCCACATTCAAAATGGCAGCTGCACCCCCACCTACCATTTTGAGTGTGGGAAGCACATTCTGGACAATACCCACACTCAAAATGGCAACAGGGATGCCACTGCCATTTTGAATGTGGGCAGCACCATTTTGCATATGCTCAGAATGGCCCATTGGCCATTTTGCACATGCACAAATGTCAGGTTTGTGTGTGTGTGTGTGTGTTTTAAAACAAATTCAGTCAGTGTTCTGGTCAAAATTGTTTTTGACCAGAATACAGATCAAAAATACCAGCACCCTTTTCATATTAGCAGAAGTGTTCTGTAAACAGAAGGGAGTTCTTTCTGACCCAACCCTACCATGAATGGGATTTTATGTCTTTTTTCTTCTCATGGCAGAGTCAGTTCATTTGCATCTACCAAACATTCGTATGCTAGAAGAAGGCCTGTACCATCATTGTACAGAGGTTCCCAGTTTCCAGTCAGGTGCCTGAGCTGCTCATGGAGAGTCACACAGGATCAGAGCCAGGTACCTTAGGTAGGATCAGGATCTTGGCGTGCATACATCAGTGCAGGATCCGGTCCATAAGAAATGTATGCAGGGGAAAGGGACACAGGGACCTTCACCAAGGACCAATACATGGACCTGGGAGACAAACGGGTTCAAGCAAAAGGTGCAGATCAGAGTAGATGCAGATTCAGACATGCGGTCCAAATCAGGCAGGCAGGAATTGAGTCACAGAGCCAAACAGGAATTCAGGCACAAAGTGCACAGCAGATTCAAGCATGGGAAGCAGATCCAAGGAATGGAGCAGGAGAGCCAGTACAAGAAGCATGAGAACAACAGGAAGGAACAGAAACAACAGCAACAGATGATCCACCCAGCTTCCTATACAGGCTAAACTGTCATATATCTAGGCAGGCAGCCAACCAGGATGCTGGGGTGTGTGAAGCTGGGTTGGATCACATGCCCCGGGGTGTTTGTGAACACAATAGCCAAAAGGACCCTATGGCCACTCCACAGGTTCCAACTATAGTACTGTAGTGGTGCCATAGGGCCAGCCACAACCTCACCGACCTAGGGGTGTTGGTTTCAGACTGGGTACTGACACTTCCCTGGATCTGGCACTGGTCTGGCTGTTAGGGTGAGTTGGATAAACATCCCTGTCACAGGAAACTAAGGCCCTTTTTACACAGACCATGGCATGGAGGGGCCCGTGTATGCCACGGTCCATGTGTGCTGGGTGGGGGGAGGGTGTAGATGGGCACCCCCCCACTCCCACCCACCCCCATGCATCCCCACGCATGGAGGCACCACTGTTTTGTCCAGTGCCTCTTTGCATGGGGATGTGGGTGCATGGATCATGCACACCCACAGAGTTTACACAGGCAGCACCCACGCGTGAACACCCAGATTTCTGGGTGTTCTCGCGTGGGTACCGCCCATGTAAAAGGGACCTAAAGCTTATTAGTCTCACCTGTACCTATAGCATTTCTCTTTTGTTAGACTCCAATTAAACTAACAACAAACTTCACAGGGAGCAAGGTGGAGCCTTTGTATTGTTAGGCCCCAAATGCCGTCTGTGAATTTATATCCTACATCTGTTATTCAATAAGCAACAATTCAGATCCACTACCAACAGTGTTGCCTACTAGCTCCATCATAGCTTGGGGTGTCATCTTTCTCTGGGGTTCCAAATTTTGACTCAGAGTCTCCTCATTCCAGGGGAAGCCCTGTTTTTTTCCAGGTTAGTCAATGATGTCTATGGCTAACCTGAGGCTTCTGGGGAGCAACGGGATAGCCACATCAAAAAGGGGGTTGGTGATAAGGACTTTTCCATCCCCTTTCTGACATGACCCCCACCCCCTGCAAAGTGTTGTGAGTTACGTCACAGTGCTCTGCACGGGGAAGGATTATGTTAGAAATGGACATGACAGTCCCTCCTCCCCACCCTCTCCGATACAGTCCCACCCCCCTCCTGGTTTCCTTCTGGAAGGATGTGGCAATGCTAACCATAGACAAGGCAAAATGTGAGACGCAATAGTGACAGTCTTATAATGATCTCCTTGAGGAGATGAGCCCTCCCTTTCCAAGGACTCAAGGCTTCCTATAAAGTATATTTTCCCATGTGGGAAGTGAGAGTAGTTTAGATCGCAAGTAAATAATATTGTCATTACTGAAATTTATTTTTTGGACAAAAGTTTATATTTATACTGGGAAAATTTCTAACCTAAGTCCTGTGAATTTCCCACACATCTGTCTTTTTCTTGGTATTTTATGTTCAGTTTTCATCCCAAATGTAGAGAGGAGAGAACGAAGTAATTTGAAACATCAGTGAAACTAAAAGAACAGCATATTTGTAATCCCTGACAGCAAGAATAAAAGACGCTTTAAGCTCTTTTAATTTGTGCTGCTGGCTGTTACTTTTGTTTCAGTACATCCAGCAGTCAGCAGCCCTGCAGCAGAAACACAGGGCTGTAGTAAATGAACACTGGTACTGTCTGTATTTTTTTAAATTATTATTATTTTTGTGCATCAAGCAGGGCCTTTTCATCCCACAGACCATTACGAACTTGATAAAATGTTTCTACAGGGAGACACAGTAATATCCCAGTCACATCCTTTGTAGTGAGGTTAAACTCAGATAGCTTTGTTTTGTTGCCTGTGTTTATTTGGTACATAATGTGGAAGGTTCTGGAAGTAATGTTGCAGTGTGTGGCTTGTTTTAGGGCTAAAATGCAGTATTGTTCAGTGTCGCTGAACTACGATTTAATTTGGAATCTCTTTGTGCTTTGTACAATACCTTTTACATTACTAAGGCTGAAACGAAATTTTCCCCTTCTTGAAAATCTCATTGAGAATAGGCTTCTCCATAAGATTTTCTCATTTCGAGTTTCTCGCAAGAGTCTCATGAGAAACTTGAAATTCTCACGAGAAACTCAAGATTCTTGCAAGATTCTCCGAAACCTCAAACTAGCAAAAAACGGCTGCACATTCGCAAAAATGGCCACCAGGGCCATCAATTACTCTTGATTCATTTGCTGATCTGGCATGTATATTATATCGTGCCCTTACTACTTCTGAAACTACAGTGTTTTAATGCGAGGGCTGCACAGAATGCAATAATTTAGAACGGTAACATTGTTTTTAATATGCAAAGCATAGGATAGAAGTTCTTAAATTTGCACATGCACAGATACTTTTTGGGGTATTCTTGAGATTCTTGAGTTTCTCATGAGAATCTCATGAGATCTCACCAGGGCTGCAAGATTCTCATGATATTCTCATGAGAATTATTTTCAGTCTCATTTACTGAGAAGAAAATTCCACATTACTGAGCTCTAATTTTTATTGTATTATATAATATTTATCAGCAGGGTTTTCTTGTTTGGTTGGTTGGTTGTTTTTTAAAAAAAGATTTGTTGTTGTCAGTCTTCACATCACATTAATCAGGGATTCATTTCAGAACTGATTTAGGACCATTTAAAACAAAATCTTACCTGATTAACACCACTTTTAAACGAGGTGCTGAAAAGTGCCTCCTGAGCCCTGCATTTATTTATTTATTTACATTTATTGGCCATCCCCTCGTGCCCACGGCATCCCGCGGCGGCTCACAACAAATAAAACAATAGTAAAACTCCTAAAACATCATAAAATAAAAATAGTTAAAAGAATAATCCCCCCAACGTTTATTATACACCCCTCCCCCCCAATCCCTCCAACCTATCCTACCCTCCCACTCTCCCCTCTGAAGGCCTCGGCGAACAGCCAGGTCTTACAGGCTCAACGAAAAGTCATCAGACTCGGGACCAGGTGAGCCTCCTCCATGAGGGAGTTCCAGAGAGAAAAGCCGCATTGAGAGAAAATCCACGCAGGGAGCGTTTACACAATCCCCACACTGCTGGAAGTGACGTGCTCCCCATTGCCGGCAGCGACAGTAGCTGGAGATGCAGTGCTTTGAAGAGGCACGTTCTGAAATTCTCACTTTTCAGGCTTTCAGAATGTGCCTGAACAGCCCCAATGAGGGTACAAACCGCTGCCACTGGACCCTGGGCCGGACCCCCGCACCACCAGGTGGAGCGATCCCTGGGGTGGATGGGGTTAAAAAACACTTTTTACGAGGCTGGGCAGGGTGGGGGGGAGGTGCTTCCTAGTGCCGCTTCCACCCACACAGCCTGGAGTGGGGAGGGAAAATCGCTCCCCGCCCGAATGGGTTTGGCCCCCCAAAACCCATTTGGGCCGAACACCGAACAGGCCAAACACCGAACCCCCCAGTGTTCTCACATCCCTACTTGCATCCCTACTTGGCTGGGGATTGCAGGCTGTCAGGCATCGGTGGAGCAGCGGCAGAGGCCTGTCCAGGGCTTGGTGGCTGGCACCCCTACTCAACCGGGTGTTGCAGGCTGATCCAGGCATCAGCGAAGCAGCAGAAGAGGCTTGTCCAGGGCTTGGTGGATGGAACCCCAACTCATCTGGGCATTGCAGGTTGCCGGGCATCAGCGGAGCCGTGGCAGAGGTCCAGCCAGGGCTTGCTGGCTGGCACCCTTACTCGCATAACTAGTGCTAAGCCTAACAATTCCCCTAAATAAGATGCAGACAGCAGTCCAGCAACTGGGGATTATCCAGTCTTTTCCACTGAGTGTCACATGTATGACTATCTTCCTGTTGGAGAGAGGTCGTATGTATGCACCCGGTGCAAAGAGCTCCTAGCTCTCAGACAATGTATACAGCCTCTGGAGGCTAGAGTGGCAGAGCTAGAGGAGCTGAGGCAGACAGAGAGGTTTATTGAGGAGTCCTTTAGGGACATAGTAGAACGGTCCCTCCTCCACTCTGGCAGCCCCTGTGCTGCTTTAGAGGGGCAAGGAAGTTGAGCATCAGACTGGAATGGTGGGAAGTGATCCTGTAGCTGGGACCTGCGTTCCAGGTGATGCATTATCCTCTCGCACTGAGGATATTTCTCCAAAGCTGTGTGCCCAGAAGCATGGGAATTGGACAGCTGTGGTAGTTGGGGATTCGATTATTAGGAATGTAGATAGTTGGGTTGCTGGTGGCCATGAGGATCGCATGGTAACTTGCCTGCTTGGTGCAAAGGTTGCGGACCTCACGTGACACATAGACAGAATCCTAGGAAATACTGGTGAGGAGCCTTTTGTTGTGGTCCATGTGGGCACCAATGACATAGGTAGATGTAAGAGGGAGGTTCTGGAGGCCAAATTTAGGCTGCTAGGTAGTAGACTGAAGTCCAGAACCTCCAGGGTAGCATTCTCTGAAGTTCTCCCCATTCCACACACAGGACCCCAGAGGCAGACTGAGCTCCAGAGTCTCAATGAGTGGATGAGACATTGGTGCAAGGACGAAGGCTATAGTTTTATTAGGAAATGGGGAGCCTTCTGTGGAAAGGAGAGCCTATACAAATGGGATGGGCTCCACCTTAATGAGAATGGAACCCGGCTGTTGGCGCTAAAAGTTAAAAATGGCATACAGCAGTTTTTAAACTAGAACCTGGGGGAAAGCGGACAGGCACTGCGGAGTTCAGGCTTTGGCATCTCCAAAGGATGTTACTTTAGAGGAAGTAGAGTATCTTAAGACTGAGGATAAGATAAATGGTAGGGATGGGCAAACAGAACTGAGTTCAGAAATTCGGTTCAGTTCGGAAATTTGGTTTGGTTCGGAAGTTCAGTTCGGTCGACCAAACTATTCGAGTTCGGTCCGAACTCCGAACTTCTGAACAAAGTTCAGAAATTCAAACCGCATTGAACTAAATGGAATATTATCTTTTAGGGATGGGGGAACAGAGCCAAGTTCAGAAATTCGGTTTGGTTCGGTTTGAAAATCGAGTTCAGTTCAGAAGTTTGGTTCGGTCGACCGAACTGGTCGAGTTTGGTCTGAACTCCGAACTTCCGAACTGCATTTGCCCATCCCTAATAAATGACAAGGGATTTCAGGTGGAACATGGGGGAGAACTGACAGATAATGATTCCAGAGCACCTGTTTCAGTTACCTATAATGTGCCCATTAAGCAGAAGAATAAAAAGAATACATTTAAGTGTCTATATGCTAATGCTAGAAGTCTAAAAAGTAAGACGGGAGAATTAGAGTTTATAGAGCTAAATGAAGATCTAGACATTATAGGCATCACAGAGACCTGGTGGGATGAGGATAACCAATGGGACACTGTAATACCAGGGTAGAAGATATATCAAAAGGACAGAGGAGATCATGTTGGTGATGGGATCGCTCTGTATGTTAAGGACAGCATTTAGGCAAGTAGAATAAAAATTTTACAGGATGCAAACTGTTCCCTCGAATCTCTATGGATTGAAATTCCAGGTATCAAGCAGAAAAGTATAGCAGTGGGACTATACTATTGCCCCCCTGACCAGAATAGAGAGACTGATTATGTAATGCTAACGGAGATTAAACAGGCTACTAAAACTGGGAACGTAATAATAA
>QEPC01008879.1:243581-262796 GCA_003113815.1 Sphenodon punctatus | reverse complement strand
CGCTGGTGCTGGGGGGTGGGCTCGCCTCGCCTCTGGGTCACTCTTACTCTTTTTTAAAACAAAAAGCCAGGCTGGGCAGGGTGGGTGGGGGGTGTCCCCCCTTCCACCCGCGCAGCCTGGACTTGGGGAGGTTTTTTTTGAAAAAAACATTTTTGCTGGGGCAGTTTTTTTACATTGCAGCCATTTTTAAATGGCTGCAATGCAAAAAAAATCCGGTACCCCGGAATCCGGTACCTGGTCCGGATTACCAGGTCAAATCCGATAATGCTGGTACGCCCGATACCTGCATTATCAGATACCGGATTCTACCGGTTTCCCACCCCTAGTGTTAGTACTATGTTGTGGCACCATCTTTATTTTTATTTACATTGTCCTAGTAAGCTGAGGACTGTCTGAGGTAGTAACTCACTGTACAAGAGAGATGTCTCCAGACTCACATATCGAGGTATTTAATTCGCGGTCAGCAAATAATGCATGACCGCCTTTCATGCATGTGATACCCTAGTTCTGTCTCATGTAATCCCGCGTTGCAGGATTTTGAAATATCGCGCGAGCCGGTTGCACGACGGTGACCCGCTCATCTAAAAGCAGCCTTAAATATATATCAGAGGGACGCAATAGACAGAAGAAGATCATGACTAAAAAATAAGACTAGAAGTCCTATGTAAACCAGGATCTGCATTCTTACATGTAGTGATATCTTTACAAGTGACATCAGTCTCTGCACCTACATAAGTCAGATATGACTGGCAATAGTTTGCTATCGTAGCACCTCTTCCACTGCAGTCTGCATCTCCCGTGGAGGTGGTCAGAGGTCCACTTTGGATGGCAGAGTCTTCAGTTTGAAAAACAGCAATCAGTGACGGGAACAACTCCATGTCTGTACAAATCCCCGCTGTGTGAAGTGCATATAGATCCTGAGTTAATCATGAACAAAAGCTGGCAAGGCAAGAGAAAACCTTGAGGACTATGTTTTTCATTCAGATTAGATAAGGGTCCAGAAAACAGAGTGATGGGGTTATAATATATCAGTATGCGGAGTTTGAGAGAGTTGTGGGGAAATATGAGACGTGTGGAATAAGGAAAGATCCAAATTGGAGAGAGCCAGAGAAAGGTGTTTGTTTTTTTTAACTTTAATAATAACAGTTGGTTGTCATCAATGTTCTTATGTGCTTGTTTATTTATGCCAGTACCCACTGTTTGCTGCTTTCTAAACACGAAAGTAGAGCAGCTCCTGTACCAAGAAGCTTTCATTTTAAATGTAAATAAACTTTTATTTCTAAAACAATAAAAAAAACCACATTTTAATGGATTTCTTATGCAGAATTAATATGAATCCAAACAGAGAGACCACCTAGTGTTATCCCGGCAGCCTTCGTCTTTTTTCCTATCACCCTCATTTTTCACATCACATATGAAATAAGATTATTTAGTAAACACACAATATAGTCCTTCGGAAAAAAAAATCATATGGCATACTACACTTGTGTATTGCTTTTCCCAGTTAGCATCTCAGGGCTGAATGTGATACAGTGAAATGATTAGAGCAATCATAGGCAACAGAACATACATTAATTAAAATGCTCTGAAGAACACAGAAACCTTTTAACTTTTGAAAACAGAGAAAAGAAGGTATGTGACATCTGCCATCTCTTTTAGATGGGCTCTATATTAATTTTCTGTAGAGGAACAGAGTGTACAATTCAGACTATTAGCAGCTAGGCCACAAAAGGTTTTCCAGCGTAGATAAACAGATTTAATAAATTAAAACTTTAAAGGGCACCAACAAATAGACTGATGGAAATCATTTTCTGAGCTAGTGATTAAGCTTGGCACAGAATTCTGAATCAGCTGGAGTCTTCTCACAGGCTATTCTGAGAGTCCCAATGATAGGAGGTTAAAGTAATCATCAGAGACAATTTGTGAAGTGACAAATGGAGGAACATTAGCAAGCCACTATCAGCAGGGAAGAGAAACCATTTTTCAACTGGTGATTTTCTCACATGATAAAAAGGTCTATAGCCAACTGTTTCAGTACTGATTCAGAAGTTTAATTAAGCATTAAAGATCACTAACTTTTTTGTATCTTTATAATAATCATTATTTCAGTTTAACAGTGGAAGGAGCAGTTGACAAGTTGGATAGGGTTAAGGGGGGTGGAGTTGCCAAAGGCATGACTCGCATGTTTAATGGAAACAAACTGACCGTTAAGCAATTTTGAGAGAGCCAAACTTAGATGTCATAAATACTGAAGGAACAGAGGACCATGACTGCTTGGTCTGAAATCCATGGAAACATAAAGGCTAAGGATAATGTGAGCCAAAGCTGACCCTGAGAATACCACATTTCAGTTCTCCAAGCTTAAGAGACATTGAGTTTGTTTTGGGAGAACAGGTTTAAACCTTGAAAATCAAGTTCTAGTAGGAATTGTCTAAGTGCTTCATTCTGTATGGTACACAGGATCTACAAACTTGCATGGATTGTATGTTGATTGTGGTTCATTAGCATTGTGAAATATTTTAGTTATTGCTGGGGCAGAAACTCGATCATGCTAATCTTGCAAATCTCATCAAGAATGGGCCTCTTGATGAGATTTTTGGGATGGAAAATGAGTCAAGAATCAACCATTCTTAACATCATTCTCGCGAGTTTCTTGGAAACCAGAATCAGTGCATACCAGAAAAGGTGCAGACCAGCTGCCCTTTTCCAAAATGGTTCCAACACAGCCCTTGCCATCTTAGGAAAAGGCTGTGCATATGCAGAATGGCCATGGTAGCCATTTGCTCATGCACAGAGAATTTAATTTTTTTAAGAGAATCTCACCACTTTTAGTGAAATCTCGAGATCTTGCTGACGGTTCTCAATTCTCATGAGATTCTTGCAAGAATCAAAACAATTTTCATTTCAGCCCTAGTTACTACTGTGTACTTTAGGCATAGACTTATTGAAGTATAGGATTTACTGTAATCCCACAACACTTTTGGTGAGAATATCAAGAATTACAAATAATTTTAAACAATAATTTTATTCAACAAGTGAAATCCCCCTAGTGTGGGAGATTAAGCTTGGGTACCACTGCATTAATTTATTTGTTCTTACAATACAACACCAATTTGAAGTTGTCCCTAGGGATGGGCGAACAGGTCGCGGTTCGGGTTCAGCCATTCGATTTGGTCCGGTTCGGTTTGCCCGTCCGGTTCCGCCGTTTGGTCCATTCGCCACGTTCAGATTCGGTCGGGTTCTGTTCGGGCGTTAGGAAAAAGACTCTCTGTGCAAGAAATGATGGCCAGAGACCCATAATGGTGGGTCCTGGGGCTAGAGTCGCAGCTTAAAGATATTGGCCCTAGCCCTCCCTGCCTGTAACTTGGCCTTAGAACCCCAACGGTGGGTCCTGAGGCTGGAGTGGATGTTTCTTGGTGCAATGGAATGATATCACCTCTGTGTGAGGAATGATGGCCCGACCCATGACAGTGGGTCCTGGGGCTAGAGTGGCAGCTTCTAGATACATATTGGCCACAGCCCTCCCTGCCAGTAACCTAGGCCCCAGAACCCTGATGGTGGGTTCTGGGGCTGGAGTGGCCATTTCCTTTTTTATATATATTTTTCTCTACACTAAATCTAACTGCTATTAACTATTCTAAAACCTATTGAACTAAATGGAATATCCTAATAATTAACTACAAAGGCCTTGTCCTACAAACACACTGTATCTCAATCTATCTCTATAACTAAGTCAACTACTATGTATATCTATCTATTAACAGTCTATCTAATAACTATCTATATATATATACAATATTACACAGGGGGAAACACAAAGAACACAGGGAGGGGTAAAAAACTGAAATGAAAATCAAGCTAATAATATTCCTGCTCTAAATAAATCCAAAAGTTAAAACAGGGGAAGGGAATCAGGGATGGAATAAGAGGGAGAGGGAAAATGATTGAATGGAGGGAGGGGG
This sequence comes from Sphenodon punctatus, assembly GCA_003113815.1. NCBI lineage: Eukaryota > Metazoa > Chordata > Lepidosauria > Sphenodontia > Sphenodontidae > Sphenodon > Sphenodon punctatus. The sequence goes on along the minus strand of QEPC01008879.1, from coordinate 258,834 downwards.
GAGGGAGGAAGGAAGATTGAACACAGGGAGGGGTAATAACAAAAAATAACACCTAAATCTAGCTACTATAATCTAAATAAATGATAATATGGAGGTAAATGGGTTGAATGGGTGAAATAGGAGGATGGCAATCGATGAGGAATAGGAAGGAACAAAAACTGCTGGGAGAGAGGGAGCCTTCTGAAACGCTTGCTGTTCAGGAACAGTGACTAGCTAGAAGGTGTTGGGAAGGGGGGAGGCAATCAGTTTTGTTTCTTGTTGCACCCGCCTCACCACAAGCCCCATTGGCTCCGTGCAGCCTAGCCCATGGCCAATCGCAGACTGTGAAGCCAGTGGTCTGAGGCGAAAAGGGATGGTGATTGGGCAGGCTGGCTGCTACTCTGAGCCTCTCCACTCCTGGTGCCTGGAAGTCTGCTCCTCAGCTGACTCCCCCTCCCTGTCACATTTGGCCTTCCAGTGACACCACACTTTTGTTGTTTTAGCCACCCGAACTCACCCGAATGTGATCCAAACTGATCAAACTGTTCGGTCATTTCAGCGTTCGGAATTGAGTTCAGTTCAGTCAGTTCGTGTTCGGATTCAGGTTCGGGTTCGGTCATCCAAACAGGCCAAGTTCGGGCCGAACTCCGAACTTATGAACTGCGTTCACCCATCCCTACTTGCCCCCACTTCTTCTACAGACTAGGGAGAAAGGCACAGAAAAACTACATAACTCACCCATAATAACAGAGGAAAATTGTAGTGGAACAGGGACTGGAACCTGACTTCAAAAGCCCAACACTATTATCTTAGGCTGCAATACACAAAACGTTTACTCCAGAGTAATCCTATTTAATTTTCAATCGGACAGGATTCCAGTGAAAGTGAATTAAGTGTTTACTGTTTTATTTTCTACTGAAATGGAAGTTTATTTCATACATGCCATTGGATAATAATCATATCAGGATCCCACAGATACTCCTAATCTGCATCCTACAGATTGTGGGGAGAACGACAATTGAAGTTCTGCATTAATCTGATATCTGAGCTTGATATTTTTCCAATCTGTGGGGTCATGATATCTGCAGGCAGGGTCACGATCCCAATTCATACTTGCTATACTTTACATGGCTTTGGGTGCAGCCACATGACCTTTAGAGGGCCTGATCCCCACGTGGCCTTATGGTGGACAAGTGCAGCTGCCACACTGCAGGGCCAGTGCAGGGAGCCGGGCAGACGGTTGGCCCCATGGGGAAGCTGGGCAGATGGGTCATTGTTGGACCTCCTACTATGGCACAGGGCAGGCCGAGGCGCTGGCCACGAGTGGGTGCTTGTCCCTGGCCATGACATGGCTGCATGGGACTGGAGCTAGTGGCCATCGCTCAAAGCCCTACAACGGACCTCACCACGCGATGAAGCAGACAGCAACCAGGCACACGATCTACCGCCTACTGCAGCTTAGGCGGCCTTACTTACACCAATTGGGTAAGGCTGCTATGCTCTGCGTCCTTGGCCTTTTTCCAAGGACACAGCACATAGCAGTCAACTGCCTGCCCCATGGGTGAGAATCTTGTGACTGCCAGGCACACAATGCACTAAATCACATGGTAAGGCTGTCTAGAGTGGGGTAAACCTAGCACAACGTGCGGCTATCTGGGTTTATGGGATTATATTTAGGTCTCAAACCAAGGTCGTATAGGCAAAAGCTTGGGATTCACTGCATTAATTCATTTGGCCTTACAACACCAATGTGAAGTGACTCCCCCATGTCTTCTACAGACTGTGTATAAAGACACAGAAAACTACATAACTCACCCAGAATGACAGAGGAAAACTGTAGTGAAACAGGGACCGGAACCCAATTTCAAAAGTCCAACACTAGTATCTTAGGCTGCAATACACAAACCTCTTACTCCAGAGTAGTCCTATTGGAGCACATAGGACTTGAGTGAGATTTCTCCAGAGTAAAGGTGCTTTTAGATGAGCACAGCTGACGGAACCGGGGTGTGAGGTGCCCGTGTCCTCTGAGTGGAATGGCTGCAGTGCACCCACGCATATGGAGCAAGTGGGGAGAGATTCAACCATGCAGCTCCCAGGGCAGCCATCACACCCACACAGGCAGACTCCAGTCCTCCATGCACACCTGCCTCCACAGACCAGCAAACAATTCATACATGCAGCCATTTCCCCTCCCCTCACCCAGCAACACTCCCCATCCCAAGCCCCACCAAACTGCCCACCCTCTGCCATGACACACAACCACAGAAACATGAAACTGCAGCAGTCAGTAACCACTTCCTGCCCAGGAGCCTGTACAGCTTCTGCAGCTGCTGGCAGTCCTGGACTACAATGGAGGTGCATGCTGGGAGGGGGGGGGCATGCAGGAAGTTGCTGTCCAAGCAGCTGTTCTCCATGGCGTTGGCTCTTCTCTCATGTGTCCCGAGGGGGGCTTGTTGTGCTTTGAGCCAACACAGTGTTGTATTTCACTCATGTCCTTTAAAAGCTTCCCAGAGAGCTCCCAGCAGAGCTGTGGGCAGGACAAGGGAGCTGTCCGCTGGCATGGGTGGGTGCCCCGCTTCACATGGGCAGGGGATGCATGGGAGCTTCTCACCATGCATTTTCTTGCCTTCCCCTTCACAGGGCACTCTGGCCTTTTCTCCGATGCCCCGTGCATGGCCATGAGTGGGTGCTACGTGGGTCCCTGGAGCATACACCACCTTCGCACAGGTGTTCAGGTGCAGGTTGATGGGTGAACCTGTGTGGTTGTGTCTCATCTAAAAACACCCTATGTGGTTTGTGGATCACAGCCTTAGCAAGTGGATCATACTCCCAGCCCCAACCCCCATTTTCCCCAGTTGTTATGTACTTAGAAGTCCCAGAAAATATTTTGTCCCATCAAGAATGTTTCCTAGCATTCTCTCAGGAATGGTGCAGCTCCATGACGCCCCCTCATTGTGTGCTGTATTTTCCAAGGCACAATGAAGTCCATGAACTTCCTTTATGTGAAGTTTGCTATAAGATAAACTCTGGTTGAATTGTGTGTTTTCAAGCGGCACATATGCTTCCAATTTTTTTAAAGTATGTATTGGCATATTTTACTAGCACATGTCTTTCTTCACAGAGTAGCTTTCTTTTTCCAGATGGAGGATAGATAGCTGCTCATATCTTTTTCCCTTTTTAACTACCACAGTTTTGTTTTTATATCTTGCCTCACTGTTTCTTCTTATGAAATTTCATTTTCTTACACAGTAGCCCCAATCTGGCCATATGATATTGTTTTTAACAGTCAGATCTTTCCTATTCTAAGCTTTTTACCATTTTTCTTGTATAGTTATTACTGGGGGGGAAATACTGTTTTCTGGGCTTTTTCTTTTATTAGCTATTTTTTTTCCAGTACAACCAAAGATGCCAATTTTTTCTCAGGATGATTCTTTCTGATCACTCTCTTTGTTGAAGAAAAAGGAAATCTTCCAGTTCTCTGAAATCAAAATGTGTGCCACATGGAATCTGCAGATCTCCCCAAAGTTTGTGTGGCTCTCAAGAGGAAGGTAGAGCTCATGTACTTGCTTACTAAGTTTGCATTTCCTAAGGCAAGATTGGGAACAGTGTGTTTTGAAAAAATGGTGACATTTGTGTAGTTTTTACATGGACACAGCTGTCACATGGTAGTTCTTCCAACCCCTAACCTATGGGTATTTTCAGACGTTACGAGATCACGCTCAACCATGGGGAATTCCCACATGGAATGGATTAGAGGCAGTAGGTAGAGAGCACGAGGTGATGGAGGCCCCGTCAGGTCCATCTTTGTGGGGGGAGTTTCAGGAAGTGACGCTGGCTGATGCGGTGGCTGTCTTGGGGTCTGAGAGAGCCACCTGTTGTGAACATGATCCGTGCCCGTCCTGGCTGGTGAAAGTCTCCAGGGAGACGTTGGTGAGGGTGGGTAATGCGTCCTTGCAGCAGGGGAGGTTGTCACCCAGCCTCAAGGTGGTTGTGGTGCGTCCCCTGCTGAAAAAACCATCGTTGGACATGGATGCACTCACCAGCTACCAACCTGTCTCTAACCTTCCCTTTTTAGGGTTAGTGATTGAACGGGCGGTGGCGATCCAGCTCCAGGTGCATCTAGATAGCACTGGTTTCCTGGACCCTTTTCAATCTGGGTTCCGCCCCGGCTATGGCACTGAGATGGTGTTGGTGGCCTTGGCCATTGATCTCCGCCGAGAGATGGATGCAGGACATTCAACATTTCTTGTCCTGCTAGATCTTTTGGCCACTTTTGATACCGTGGACCACGGGCTGTTGTTGAGACGACTGCGTGACCTGGGGGTGCTGGATGGGACTGTTCTTGAGTGGTTCCATTCATTCCTCTTGGGGAGAAGCCAGCAGGTAGTGCTGGGAGCTGAAACATCTTGCCCCCGCGCTTTGTCCTGTGGCATTCCGCAGGGTTCCATTCTGTCTCCATTATTATTTAATGTTTATATGCAGCCCTTGCAGGAGGTCGTGAGAGAGTTCTGGGTGCGTTGTCACCAATATGCTGATGATACTCAGCTGTACCTCTCTTTTTCAGCTGACCCAGGCCCTGCCGTCTCGTTACTATCCCAGTGTTTGGGGGCCGTGGCGGAATGGATGTGGCAGAGCAGACTGAAGCTCAACCCTGATAAGATGGAGGTGATGGTGGTGGGGAGAGCGAGGGAGGTGTTGGCCCCCCTGATTGGGGGGGTTCGCCCTCCTGTAGCTCAACAGGTCTGGAGTCTGGGGGGGTTCTGGACGCGGATCTCCACCTGGAGCAGCAGGTAGAGGGGGTGGCGAAGACTGCCTTCCGTCAGCTGTATCTGGTGCAGAGGTTGCATCCATACATCTCTGGTCCGGACCTGGCCTCCCTCATCCATGACTTCGTCACCTCGAGGCTGGACTACTGCAACGCGCTCTACATGAGGCTGCTGTTGTTCCTGGTTCAGAGGCTGTAGCTAGTGCAGAATGCAGCGGCCCGCCACCTTTTGGGGACAGGTCGCCGGAACCACATAGCATCTGTGCTCCGGGCTCTGCACTGGTTGCCAATAGTGTGCTGAGCCAGGTTCAAGGTATTGGTGTTGATTTATAAGGCCCTTCACGGTCTCGGCCCCTCATACCTCAGGGATCGCCTCGCCCTCCGTGCCCCAGAGCGGCTCCTTCGGTCTGCCGGGGGTGCCTTCTTGGAGGTCCCCCATGTTAAGTGGGGGGCCACAATGGAGAGGGCATTCTCGGTGGTCGCACCGCGCCTTTGGAATTCCCTCCACGAGGAAGCTCGCCTGGCCCCGAGCCTTATAACATTCTGGCAAATTTGTAAAACCTGGCTGTTCAGCCAGGCCTTTGGGGTGGTTGGGAGGGTTGGTTAATGGGTTTTTATCACCCTACCCTTCCTTATTATTTTTTGTAAATTTCTGTCCTCCCTGTTCTATTCTAAGTTTTTTATGATTGTTTTAATATTTTTTAAATTGTTTTAACTGAAATTTGTTAGCCACCCTGAGCTGCTTGCAGGAGGGGTGGGATATAAATATATTAAATAAATAAATAAATAGTGCTCGTGGTCCCATAACGTCTGTTGGGGTGAGCGGAAGCCGCCCGCCAGATGTTCACCCCCGTGAATCACGGGGGGGAATCACATTGACCATGCGAATGGAGGTCCTGCCCGGACCATCTCCGTTTGCATGTTCAATGTGATTCCCACCCATGATCAAGGGGATCATCTCATCTGTCCCCTGACCACAGCCCAGAATCAGTGGCGGGATTCCGGGCCATGGTCAATTCCCCGGGGGTGGGCGGGCGAGCGTTGTGGCCGCATTGGCTGCAGCGCCTGCCCTTCTCTCAAGAGGGTGGGTGGCCTAGGGAGCGGGGGGGGACTGTGCAGCCGCACATTGAGCCGCGTGGCCCCACCCCTCCCTGATTCCCCGCCGGGATCAGTCAGCCCGTCTGTTGGCCATGCCAGTTTGATCCTGACAGGGGATCAATACAGGCCCCGTCATATCTGAAAATAACCTATGCCAACTCCCAAACCATCCCTCCACCCTGTTCTGCCTTGTATTTTCCCAGTCTCCCTTAATCTCTGCAGGATTTCTCCACACCAAAGCAGAGGCCACTGTGTCTGTGTCATTCCAGGCTCACTATCACTGGCCCAGGATGGCCAATGCAACTTCAGGGCCACTTCTTTAACTGGGAATGTGGCTACCGGAGCTGTGCAATTCCAGGCCTGCTTTTTCTAGCCAGAGATGTTGACATCGGGGCTATACAGTTCTGAGCCAACTTTCTGTAGCTGGGAATTGGGGTATCTGGAGTTGAACCATTCCTTATCATTTATTCTCCACTCCTCATTTCTACCTGGTCTTCAAAATGGGGTGGCTCCATCCCTATCTCTTATGATTGGTGGTTGTGCACAGAATTATAGGAACGGAAGGCACCTTAGGGGCCATCTAGTTCAGTCCCCCTGCTGTGAGGCAAGATGTCCTGAACCTATAGTATCAGACAAATATTTGTTCAGCTGAAAAAAACAAAAACAAAAAAGGCCAATCAAGGATATTCCACAACCTACATAGACAAGCTATTACACTGCCAAACTGTATGCACAGTTGGGAAGTTTTAATATTTAACCAAAATCTTCTTACTACAATTTAAGCCTATTCTGTCTTCTATCTTCTGTGGTAGTGTTGGGATCCAAGCATAGTAAGGATTAATAAATTTGATACATTTTAAAGTATGGTTACGTTCTCACCCAGAATAAAGCCATTGCAGCTGATAGGGAAGTACCTTCTCACCCAGAGAAAAGACTTGGAACTGGACAAGGAAGTAAAGTTGCCCTGAACTGGAAAAGACAATCTGAGGGAATAGCTGAAGACATTTAGTATATCAGGATAGAACATCTTGAAAAACGGATTTTCGTAAAATGTACATCAACAAGTTCTGCAGAATCACCACGGTCAGCAGGAACCAGGTCAAAGGTTGATGTATGGCGTGATCCATAAGCAGGTCTGAGGTGCAAATGGAAAAGTTTGAAGAAATGGAAAAATTGGAAGAAGGAGGACGTAAGCCCTAACTGAATAAAAAATCCTGATAAAAGAGAGCAGTACCGAAACAATAAGGAACCTGCATACCCAGGTTGTCATGCCAGCAGCTGTCTGAGGATGCAAGACTGAAACTCTGGGTGAGAAAAAACTTTACTTATATAGGATAGGGAACTACTGCTGACCAACCAGTTTGATAACAATAAAATCTTGTTTTAAGACTAAATTGACTATGGGTAAAAACAGAGGGTGAAAATAGACATGACGCTAACCACCCTTTAACCACCCTTGGTGGTTATTTATGCATGTTGCAGGGCTGTATTGGTGCCCTATGCAGCCCTGCAACATGCATAAATAACCACCAAGGGTGGTTAAAGGGTGGTTAGTGTCATGTCTGTTTTCACCCTCTGTTTTTACCCTGTGTCTGTGTGTGGTACATCCAAGGGTACCCAGGGGGACAGGATTGAGTCGCTCCAGGGGAGTCTGCGGGAACCTACAATCTAACAGTAGTGGAGAACAATAATCCTTCCGTGGCAGCTGCTTCGATGCCTATTCCACATCCATGAGGGGATGACTGTGAGTGTTAGCAGATGTCAGGAGAGGAGTAATGCTGGGTAATGCTCTGGCAGTGAGAACAAACATTCCCACATCCTCCCCTGGCTGGGGAGTGAGGACGGGGATGCAGAGTGATGTGTGGACACACAGCCACATTCCCAACTTTACTCCGCTCCCCATGATGGACAGCCATGGCTGCCTATTAAAAACAGTCATGGCTCGCCAGCATGGCAATCTCCCAGATGCCAGTAGGAGTCAGGACAGAAACACATGTTTCCACCCAGCTCACCCGCTCTGTCCTGGCCAGGCAGGAGCCAGGCGCAGATTGTGAGCCCAGCTTCTACTGGGCCCACATTTCTCACCTGGTTCCTACCCAGTCAGGGTAGGAACTGGGGCCACATCTGGCTGGCCGCAAACAGCCTGCCGTGATGCTGGCTCAGCCGGGCTGAACCAAACCTAACTGGGCCAGGGTCACGTATGTTTACACCCAATGAGCCTTCCGCTACGTAGTCTCAGTGAGTCCACTCTAGGACTGTCTCACAAGCCCACCCTTGATCCAATCCATCTGCCTGCCCACCTTGTGTGCCCAGTCCTGATCTGCTCAGTCTGCCCACCTCATCCATCCAGTTAATCTGTCTGCCCACCCAGTCTGGCCCCTTGGTCCATGTGCCCATTCCTGATGCTCTACACCTGACCCTGCACTGAATCTTTGGCCCCAAACCTACACCTCCTCTCTGTGCCCCAGGTTTGGTCCCTGACAGGGATATGCCCACACTTGTTATGTCCCTGATTCTTCATTCCTATGGAAATTCCATACATGGTCTCACACTTGCCCCAAAGGTCTGTCTCTTACCTATACTTGCTTTATTCTTCTTGTTATCAGTTCCATTGTGCCTGAAGAATGAATTGACTGTTTTTCATCCCAGAACTTTAGGCAATCTTTAAAGCATCCTGAGCGCAGACCATTGAGTGCTTTGGAATAAGGACTGTGACCCGATGGCTTCAGGCCTAGGTGCATTGTCTTGGTCTAGTTCAGCTCGGAAATAATGACGGCATATATAACTGCATCTAGGTTTTTGTCAGAGTCTGCTTGGCAAATGGAGATAGTAGAAAGTGTTAAACTTACGTAGCAGCATTTGCAAGCAAAGGAAAGATAATAGCTGTACAATTTCTCTTTGGCAACCACTGTATAGCAAGTATGGGGCCAAATCTCTAGTGATCTCTGTCCAGGAAAAACACCATGTACAGTCACTATCATGTGACCCTTTCCCTGCACCCCAGTATAACTTTTTCTTTGCTGAAGCACAGACTCAAAGTCTGTCTTTTCCAGAATTTTCATGGAATATTACACAGGCTCAAACCCCAGGATGATATATTCAGAAAACTCCTAGTCATTTTCAAAGGAAAGCATTGCACCATCTCACTCAAGCAAGCACTTCATATGCCAAATAAACAGAAGTAATGCAGAATTTTAAATTCTCTTGAATAACTTATAAGGAAAAGCTGTGGCATAGTACAGCTATTAATTCAGATAGCCTATCAAACCTTTTACAAATTCCACTTATACAGGAAATAAAATTTGGTTCTTTCAGCTGAACTTCTATGTATTTAGCACATACATAAGCCCACAGTCTCTGTCTCCTGGTCTTTGCTTTCAGAATTGATTCAGAAAATATAGTCTGTGTCATCAGAATCTCTTCAGAGTTCAGAGACACTGCCATTGTTTCAGTCACAGTACACAATCTGGCAGCTCAGGCAAATGACATCAATGTCTCTAGGTTATTCATAGGGGTGTGCATGTCATTTTTGTTATTACAATAACGATAGCAAAAATTGTCATTTTTGTTATTGCAATAATGAAAACAACAACCAAGAATAACGACAACGATAATGAAAACGACAACCAAGAATACCGAAAATGACAAGTGAGAATACTGATAATGGTATCAACAATGATACTGATAACAAAAACGATAACAAAAATGATAACAAAAATGACTTTGTCATTAATAACTATAATAAAAATGACATTTTTGAATAACAAAAACAAAACGACATGGGGGCCTGGTGCACACCCATAATTATTCAGTGTTGGCTGTTTGTGGGCTGTGATGAACAAAGGATGTGGGATCAAACCCCAAACTGACTACATCCTAGGTGTGGTCAACCCCCGCGCCCCAACCCACATAGGGTTACCATACCTTCCCTTTAAAAGAAGACACTTACAATAAATACATGTTACACAGCTGCACTGGAACCAATGTAGCCCTGCACCATGTATTTTTCATAAGTGGCCTCTTTTAAAGGGAAGGTATGGTAACCCTGTGCCAACAGAAACCTGAGGAGGTCTGTCCCTTTACAGCTTGGAAATACATGTATGATTTGTCCTGCTAATACAGTATCATTGGCCCTTTTTACATGGGCCGCAGCTGCATGGGGGGTGGGTGTGCGCACATGGACGCACCCCTACCCCTATGCATCCGCACTCATGGAGCAACCACCATTTCCCCCGGTTACTCCGTAAGTGGGGATGCATGTTTCATGGGAGTGTGCACGCACCCCCACTTACCATCTGCAGGATTTACACGAGATGGTACCACTCATGCCCACACAGCAGATCGGCATGGGCATGAGTGGTACCATCTTGTGTAAAAAAGACCATTGTTGTAAAAATTGGATGGAACCACAAGTAAACTTGTACAGTGGTTAGAGGGAGTTGGACACAGCCCTGATCATAAAGAAATCCATGCTTAGTGTCTATTAGATCTTTTCACCTGATCTACTGTAGAAATTCTGTGTTGTATGTAACAAGAATATTGCAAATAACAACATATACAATATCCCTTTTCTAGATTGCTCTAATGCTCTTTCTTTGTAGAAAATCAATATCTATCTGTATAAACCCAAATTACTTACATAAAGGTATTCAGCACTCAGCACTTATCTTACAGAGCTCTCCATCCTCTCTAAGGCCATAAATCTTATTTCAATTCAGTGGGATGACTCTGGAATAAGTGGTTTGAGGAATGTGACCTAGTAGAGGCTATAGGCCAGGGGCGGGGCAAAGTTTCCTAATCCCGAAACTCCATCCATTTACCACAATGGGACCAAAGATCCACATGTGGCTCTAGAGCCTCAATTTGCCCACTTTCTGCTATAGGCCATAAATATTCCCCAAACTCAGTTCCTCCTAACAGTTAAATACTGGTTTTTCTGTGACTTCTGGCTTCTGACCTTTTTACACACCACAATCATGTTTTCAAGCTCTTGTCTGCAAACAGGGTCTAGAAACATTTTTTTTTAAATGAAAGTTCAGATTCTCACGGTTTTAAGGGGATACATGCAAATCTAGGCAATAAGGAACTCCTCCCACCCACCCCAAATAAAATTCATGATAACATTTCAAGAGGTGGCAACTACAGATGTAGTTCCTATTCTGGACTATACGGTCATATCAAGTAACGGAACAAGAAAAAATCCTGACATGAGTGAAGGAACGGCTGAACAGTGGAATGTGATACTCATGAAACATCAAGTAATCAATTTCTAAAAGGCCCTGCAGGTAATATGTATTCTGGAAAAGACTCTCCACTGATAGGTGTGCAGCTAAAGTCAGTAAGACTGTTCCAGAGTAGGGGTTTTAAGGTTTTGTCCTAGAAAGACAAATAGAGCCAAGAGATAGAAAGGACCCCAAGGATCCACTAGTCCTTCCCTGCCTCCCCAATACCCAAACCACCCACACAGAAAAATCTATCCAAGAAGAGACAGGGACCAACCAGAGTACCCTGGTGCCTGAACTAACAGGGAACCATTTAAAAAATATATATATCCAAATGTCTCAAACAGGTGCCAGGGAAAGCAAAAAAAACAACCCACCTCGGAACCAATCTGCCCCGAGAGAAAATTCCTTCCAAACCCTAAACACAGCAATCAGTTAGACCACGGGCGAGGAAGTTTTTCCTTCCCAGGGCCCTTTCTGAAAATGAGTACAAGCTCTGAGCCCACATAGGCATTGGGGGTGGAGTGCTTATGGGGCACACTGAAGAAAGGGAGGGCCCAGATCATAGGTCTGTGCCATGGATCTATATGCATGTATCTTATATGCATGCCCTCTCATCTCTGTTCACTTGCCCTGAACTCAGTTTTTCAGTGTTTGTAGGTAGGAACTGGATACAAGGACCTGAGTCAGGAACTGGAAAGGGCCCACATAAAAACTTGTCATAGGCCACGTTTGGCCCCTGGGCCTGAGGTTCCCCACCCCTGAGTTAGACCCTGAACATGCAGGCAGGTCCCACCAGTCAGGCACCCAACATATAATTATCGAACCCATGCATAAGAATTCCCCATCAGTCCCACCTCCAATTTCAGTCAACCTAGGGTGTTTTCAAACATGACAGTGGCACAGTTTAACCCAGGGGCAGATTAAACCAGGGGCCACCGTCAGGTTCAAATGCACCCACCACATGTTACCCCAGGCTGGACCCGTACCATAGTGGGGGCTAGTCCAGACTGTGCCTCTGGGTAGTACCCAAGTCACAGCCCCCCCACCTCCCTACAGTCGGGATCTGGTCACTGGACCTGGAGAAAGGGCCCACTGTACTTGGACTTGCTCTGAAGTGGCAGGGACTAGGTGCCATGGTGGCTATCACTGGCCACCATGGCTACCTGTCAGTCGGGGGGCAGGCCACTGCATGTAGTGTGGGGGCAGGGCCAGCTGGATACACATCCATGCGTCTCCCCACTCCCTCCCCAACCTGGCCGCCGTCACATTAGTTCAGCGTCCGACCCAGATCCCAACAGGAGTGATGGCTCCCACCACCACCCAGGTAAGCAGTGGGTGCTTTCATGTGTGAAAACATCCCTAGATGCTTCAAGAAGAAAGTGGGGGAGGAAACAAAATGTATTCTTGGGGAGAGGGGATTTTTTTTCTCCTGTAGAATCCAATAGAAAACTCCTCACAAGTTATGTTTCATAAATATATCCAACTCAGTTTTAAAATTATTCAAGTTTTTTGCTCCCACAACTGCCCCTGGGAGCTTATTCCAGTAGTTCACTGCTCTTATGGTTAAAAACCTTCTTTTAATTTCCAGCCTAAAGTTATTTATAACAAGCTTGTCTCTGGCAGTTCTTGAAACCACATTCACCTTCAGTTTGAACAAAACTTCCTCCTCTATTATATTAACTCCCAGGATTTACTTGTACAATGTGATCATCTTCTCTCAGTCTTCCTTTGGTAAAGCTAAATAAGTTAAGTTATTTTAACCTCATTTCATAAAGGTAGGTTATCCATTCCTCTGATTGTCCTGGTAGCTCTTTGTTGCACTTGTTGCAATTTAAGATCATCCTTCTTGAACATCAGTGACCAGAAGGATGCTGTTCCAGATTTAGTCGTACCAGAGTCTTAAACAGAGGCAACAATAACAATACCTCCCTATCGCTACTGGTGGGATCACGCCTAATACATCCTTGGATAGCATTTGCCTTTCTTGCAGCTGCATCACATTGGGTGAAAACAGACATGACGCTAACCACCCTTAAACCACACTTAGTGGTCGTTTATGCATGTTTCAGGGCTGCATAGGGCACCAATACAGCCCTGCAACATGCATAAATAACCACCAAGGGTGTTTAAAGGGTGGTAAGCATGATGTCTGTTTTCACCCATTGACAGCTTTTAGCCATTTTATGGCCAACTAAAACCGTCAAGTCCATTTCCTCCTCTGTTGTTTTGAACTGATGAGTTCCTAGCTGGAAACTGTTTATTATTAATACTCAAATGCACAACCATGCACGTTGCACTATTACATTTTATCACATTTCTAATACTATCCATGAGGTCATCCAGCTCATTCAGTATTATTTGCCGATCCTTGAGGAAATGGTAACATAGCCCAATGCTCTCTGGCTGCTAGTGCTGGCATAGTGTTTAACACAAGCATGAGTCCCACTGAAATGAACTGGACCTGTACCAGTGCTAAGGGCTATTGCCAGCACTAACCAGTTTGAGGATTGTGCTCATAGTTCCAGAAATGTATTGCATTGCAATAATTCCTGGACAATTATCCTCCTAAAGTTCCAGTCAGCAGTACTCTTCCACGAAAATAATCTGGCAATAAGTACAGCACTTTTATTGAAGTTGATCCTAGACTATTGTCAGTCATGTCACTTATCCGGTGACTCTGCTGTGTTGGTAGTATCTATGGGTGTTTTCAGACGTGACGGGGAAGCTTCACCCCGTCCCGAAAACAACCCAGAGATTTCCCGCCGGGATCACCGAGGCATGGCAAACAGACGTGTCAGGGATCCCAGCGGGGAATCAGGGAGGGGGCGGGGCCGCGCGGCGCAACGTGCAGCCACACGGCCCCGCCCCCTCCATGCTGCCTTGCCACCCACCCTCTGGGGAGACGGGCGGGCGGCAAGGCCAATGCCGCCGCAGCGTCTGGCCGAGTTCACCATGGCCCGGAATCCCGCTGGGGATTCCGGGCCGTGATAGCCAACCAGCCATGATATTGATGCCCGCCTGGAATCACTTTCACCACGCTTCTGCGGATTTTCCCACTGGGAGCCCAGAAAGCGTGGTTGAAATTGACCCCATGTGGGTATTCAGTGTGGCGAACATCTAGCGGCCGCCGAACAGACGTGCAGGGCACAGTGACCACAGGTACTCACCTGTGGTCACTGTGGTTCACTGTGGTTCACTGTGATCACATCATGTCTGAAAATACCCTATGTTGACAGTTTCGGTCATTAAATCTGAAAATACAAAACAAATCAACAGTGACAATTTTTAAGGATATTATCAATATAGCAAAACTGCAGGACACAGTGACTTGTGTAAATGTAAGAAAACAAAGGTCCCTGCCAGGAGGGGTTTGTCAAAAATAGACCAGTAGATGAAATATTAATCAAATGGGAAAAGAGAAATAGCACAAAAGGAATAAAGCTCGGAATAAAATATATTAAAGCTAATTAAGTACATGTAAATGTTGCACATTACTTTGAAGGCTACACTATGACCACTAAAGGTGTGTGTTTCATTTTCATTTGACTTTGTAACTAAACAAATGTTCCTCATTTCATTTTAGTTACAAAGTCAAATAAAAACAAAGTTAATTGCAAATTAAAATGCAGTTGAAATTTCATTTTCATTTGCCTCAAAACAGTATCTAAGAGCCCACTATAAGGCTGAAATTGGCAACTCTTTGGTGAAGGCAGAGGGCAGGAGGAGCAGGAGAAAAGGCAGGAGACATGGAAAATTGACATCCTGCTAGTCAGTTGTCATTGGAAACACATACAGGAGCACTGTAACAGACACAGAGAGGGTGATTTCAGACATGATGCAGTGAGATTCACCACAGTGAACCCCACCCCAGTGTCAATTACTTCACTGCGGGCCATGGTGAGCCGCACGGCCCCAACAGATGTGACAGGGGGTGTTTTCAGACATGACGGGGCAAATTGGCCCCGTCATGAAATCAATGAATTCATCCCCTGCTGGGATGACCCGTAACGCCCTAACAGACGTGCCGGGGGATCCCGGCGGGGAATCGGGGAGGGGGCAGGACTGCACGGCACAACGTGCAGCCGCACGGCCCCGCCCCCTCCACGCTCCCCGCCGCCCGCCCTCTGGGGAGACGGGCGGCCACCACGGCCAATGCCGCTGCAGCGCTCGCCCGCTATGGCCATGG
>QEPC01008879.1:188497-198683 GCA_003113815.1 Sphenodon punctatus | reverse complement strand
AGAGAATCCCAGTCATAGGCCCCTTCTCTACGTTTGTTGTACAGGCATATAAAATTGGGACCCTTTATAATATCTTTCTGATATTTGGCAGAGATGATCAGGAAAGTGAAATATATAGTCCTGCCAAATTTCATGTACACTGGTTGGACTACAAAGATGTTATAGTCAGACATACATTTATTTGTTAATTGCTTATACCACCAAGACCTTTTGTCCAATCCTTCTGAAATTTGGCAAAGATAGTTATTATGGGAAGGGATATAAACTTTAAAAAGTTTCACCTACATTAGATGTGAGACAAAGAAGTTACAGCTAAGAATGTATATGTAGAATATTGAAAAATACAATAATTCAACTGCTTCTAAAATCGGATTCCTTTATCCAATTGTTTTGAAACTTGGTGCACATAATGAGTTATTTCGGAGGTAGGGGCATCCCAAATCTCAGCCACATAGGTTAAAAAACAAAAACGTTACAGCTGATAATGTGTTTTCCATTTAAAACAATGAAAATTAAATTCCGAACTCACCGAACGCATCCGAACCAAACGTTCGAGTTCGAGTTCGGTTCGAACGTTTGATTCGGTTGACTGAACTGTTCGAGTTCGGTTCAAACTCCGAACTTACGAATTTGAGTTCGGTCCGAACGTTCGGTTTGGTCGACCGAACTATTCGAGTTCGGTCCGAACTCCGAACTTCCGAACCGTGTTCGCCCATCCCTAGCTTTCACCAACCAGGATGGGCATGGATCAAGTTCGCAACAGGTGACCCTCACAGACCCCAAGACATCTGCCGCATTGGCCAGCGTCACTTCCTGAAACTCCCCCCACAAAGCTGGACCAGACAGGACCTCTGTCCCCTCGCGCTCTTCCCCTACTGCCCCTAATCCAACGTCAAAGTTGGTCTGAATCCAAGCAATCTTGTCTGCGAAGTAGTTGACAAACTCCTCACAGTAGGCTTGGGACAAATCCCCATCCAGGCGGAGGGAGGCCGGACTAACCAGCCCCCGCACCACCCGGAACAGCTCCGCCGGGCGTGACTTCACAGACGCTGTGAGTACAGCAAGGCACTCCTTCCTTGCTGTCCTCACAGCCTCAACATAGGACCGCAAATGGGCCCTATGGTGAAGACGGTCGGATTCAGATCGAGTCTGACGCCAGCGTAGCTCTAGCCTCCTGCCTATACGCTTCATACACCGCAGGAGTCCTGCGGTGACGAGACCGAGGCAGAGGGCATCTCGGAGCCACCCTGTCAATGGCCTCCAGCAAGCTGTTCCAATGCTGGGCCAGCTATGACTGGGATACACACTCCTTGTATCAGGTAAGCTGGAGGGTTTCTAGCTGAAGGAGAAAACCTGTGAAGATTGAAAGTGAGGAAAATTTTATGATTGTGTTTTGAGACACAGTGGGATTAGGGGAAATGCACCCTCCCCCCTTTGACACGCACTATAGGCAATAATCTTTCATCAATGGATTGTAGCACTTAGATTTCAATCATTTCTAAGTGGAGCACAATATCAGTTTCAATGCAAATAGCTCTAGGAAAGTGTGCAAATGGTATAGCCAGTATAACTAGTAGGGATGGGACTATCAGTATTTGATTAATCTGATAATGCTGATAACTGGCAATATTGGATTAATCTGATAATACTGATAATATCAGTATCGGTATATCTTCTTTTTAACATTGCCAATTTTTTTGATCTTCAACATTGCGGCCATTTTAAAAAATGGCCGCAATGTTAAAGATCAAAAAAATCAGCAATGTTAAAAAACTGACATGCCGATACTGATAAATCTGATATCGGATTAATCTGATACTGTTAAAAATTGGTAACCGATTATTTGCCGATAGTACCATCCCTATAACTAGCACCATTTTGAAGAATTGCCTTTGGTAGAGTCTTCAAAGCACTTTATCTTTGGGTGTGCTCCTGAAGTCACAAAAGCCAATGAGCCTTGGGTCAGTGCAAAGGGGCAGTGCTGGTGTCAAACAGCTGTGGGATGTTGCTGCTTGTGATGTTAGCTTCTGATAGAAAACTTATTTTAATACAGATTGTAGCATTTTAAAAATACATTGAACATACATAAAATCAGCACTGAAATAATATTTATTAAGAAACAACGCATATTGTGAGTTAAGGCAGCCACTGGGCTTTTAAATCGAGTCTTTTATGTTCTTGGCTTTGCAAAATGTTTGGTTCTCCATCAAATAGTCCCAGAGCAGCACAGCTATTAAAAACTCATGAACTATGCTGTATATATGCAGTATCAAAAATCTAGCGCAGTGCAACCACCTGGGAGTCTAATATTGTGTTAAGCAACATAAGAAGCTGAATATTAGCCTCCTGTATTTACCATAGTGTGTTTGAATTCTAGAAGGGAGGGCGCCATCTAATGATGTAATGGTTTCAGAAGAAAAAGGGCTGCCTTGCAAATACCGTTGAGACTGATAAAAAGTCTTGCTGAAAAACAAGGGACTAAGTGGCAATCCCAATGTCTTGACTTCAGAATACTACTGGCGCTGTTCCAAATCTTTGTGTATGCCAGAAATCTTCTATCTGTTTCCCCTTGCCCTTGTGTCATTTCTGCCCCAGAAGCTTTAATCTAGATCATCCCCATTTATCAGGCATGAGATTATTCCCAGTCTGCATAGTTAAAAAGAAACTATAAATAAAGCTAACTGTGAAAGTATGTTTCCGAGCTTTTACACCGCTTCAGAAGATGTTTACAGCAGCAGTCAGCCATACAGTAAAAGCTTTTATTGTCTCTTCCTTCAAACCATGAACATAAATGATAACCTTTATCCCTGCTTGCATATTCCCAATAGAAATAAATCATGTTAAAAAGGAGCTATGCTTACCACAAAGTGCAAAATACAAAAATGCATGAAAATGTCCAAAGTTGTCAAAGAGAAGAATCTGTAATCCAAAAACCACTATTCTGTACTAGCCTACATTTTTATAGGGCTGAATGAAAAATGGGAACTATGTCCCACAATAAAAAATCTTCCACAAAAATGTGGCTTTGATTATTATTTTTCTGTCACAGATCTAATTTTTTTCAATATAGTGATACAATATTTGTTTTGCTTTAAATAGAAAAAGTTCAGTTCAAATTGATTAAAATTTAAATATTTTAGTGTGGTTTCCTATTATTTTATTTTATCACATATGTTCCCTTCTTTCCTTTCTTGGAGGACTAAAATATAGGGAAGAGGAAAGGAACAAAAAACCTCTGGGACTGGCAGAAAGTTTCTGATGGAAAATTTGCAGTTGCTGCTAGAAACGTATCTTAGCAAATTATCTAAACCCTTAATCTTGGTTTCTAAGTGCTGTGTCCTTTTTGGCTTGCTATGCAAAGCATTTTCTATAGTGTTTTAATTCTTCCATGCCATAAAAACCTGAGTGCAATTTCTGTACTATTTAGATGTGAACTTAATTATTATTATATTTTCTAGGTGTTGAGATAAAGAAATATTTCTGTTACTAGATTTAGGCTACTGAAGGTGCTTTCACAAATGAAGGTGCTCACCGCTCCCACGGACTTACCTGGGTGGTGGTGAGAGCCATTACTCCAGTTGGAATGATGGATCTGGCTTGGCTGACAAACTAATGTGATGGCGGCCAGGCCTCCAGTTGATGGGCAACCATAGTGACCAATGACAGCCACCATGGTGCCCAGAACTGCCGGGACTCTGGACTAAGTCTAACTAAAGTGAGCTTTCAGACATGAAAGCCTGCTTTACTCTGGGTCCAGTGACTGGATCCCGACCATGCTAACAGGCGGTGGCTAGCCTGGTTTGAGACTTGGAGATTTCCCCCAGTCACAGCCCAGGTTAGCTGCTACCATGGTCGGGATCTGGCGGGCATGTTTCAGAATGATAATGGCCCCCGGGTTAAACCATGCTAAAGCAGGTTAAATTGTGCCGCCATCACATCTGAACACACAAGCCATTTTAAAATGGGCACAGCTGGGTGGTGCACCCACCCATACTGCCTTCAGACAGGCGCTCGGGTGGGTGGGGGATGGGTGGACCTGCGTGGGCATGTCCCTTTTAAAAATGGTCAGTCTTCAGTAACATTTTCTTGTAGGTACATGTCGGAATAAACCATTCAGATTTTAGCTATTTACCTTGATTCTTGGAAGACAGATGGCTTCCTAACTGTAATCAGGCAAATGGTTTAGTAGACATACTGGTTTACATCATCATGTAGAGCAAAGAGACATTAATGTTCCTGGAAGATGTAGCCAAGCCTACCCTTGAATCTTAAAACAAGGGTCTTTTGTTTGATTGATTTCTCTTGTTTGTTTTTCTTTTTACCCTGAACACACTTCTTCACCTTAAGAGGTAGTTTTCCCATAGGCAGTTTTCCCTTATTGCTATGGCAAAATCTGCATCTACTTAGGAATAAAGATTAGATACAAACTGTCATGGTTGCCCATGAGTAATAATTAATCTTCACACCTTTGCTGTAGATTTCTTAGTATTTCTGCAAAAAAACCACACACACACAACACTCAAGGGAATCTTGCACTATTTGTTTCAAGCATCTTGTCAAGATAAACAAACCACATGTACGCTACAAGCTATATGAAATAGTCACACAGTAAGGGAAGCAGCATGTTATTGATACAGATTGTTCAGGATTTTTTTGCTTGCTTATTAAAACAAAATGTCTACAGGTGTGGGGCTGGCCAGCATTTTCTCTAGACATTTACTGCAGGGAAATGTAATCCTGAGTCTACGTTCTCTTTAAACAACACAAATGTGTTTTAAAGAACACATTTCAACACATCTAGCTATCGTTTACATTAGCAAACTGCATCTGTGCAGTGCTTTTCCTTTTTTAATCCATATTGAATCAGAGGTGATTCGTATGGCTAGAATGTAGTTTGACAACCTGCTGTTTCCCTAAGGGGTTTTGCCTTCATGAGGGGGAAGAAATCCCTCAGCACCAGTGCACACACTGGGCATTTTCACACAAGACACTCTCCACCCACTACCCATCCACTATTCATGTTACAGGGCACCCACAGGGCAACACTGTACCCCTGCAAGATGTATAGTGGGTAGTGGTGGATGGGTAGTGGGTGGAGAGTGTCTTGTGTGAAAATGCCGACATTGAGAAGTAAAAATATTCTGAAGTGATAAGTCACCTCCTGTTTTGATGAGCAAGCAAAAGAGCTTTATGGTCTGCCACTGAGATAAGATTTTTCCCCACTAATGTGCAGTATAATGGCAAGGTTCATTTCCTCATATCAAGCTCTGCAGATTATGCAAACCTGCACCTTTTCTTTATCTGATATTGAACAAAGGTAAGGGTGTTAGAGTTTTTGCCATGACCAGCAACATTGTTAAATCTTTATAGACACTATCACAGCTCCACTACAGCTTGAAGGAAGACAGTTTTTAATACTAGGTTTCAAGATATAGTGCAAATGAGCCCTGAATGTCAAATGTAGTGTAAGTCTGTTTGAGGCAGAGCAGATACCCTGTACCTTGAAGAATTATCTTGTTGCTATGAAAAGGTGAGAGCTGAAAGATATCAATTTAAATTCTACAGCAGTGGCAAAAAAATGACAATTGAAAAGGTTTGTTTACAAGCATAAGTCTTCAATCCTGCAAACATGTACATGCTATATACTTTAATTTATTCACACAGTCACATTGAAGTCATTTAAAGAAAAATTATTATTTTCTTAATTCTGAAGTGCTGCAGTGTCTTCTAGGACTTGTTGCAAATTCCAGGTTTTTTACACTTATGTATCATCCAAAATGCAGGATGCAAGAGTGAGCTACCTTCCCTCCCTGCACAGACCCCATCCTATCTCCTTCTGTACCAGACTGACACAGAGAGAAGGGCTTTGTCTGATTTCCTTTGGGAAATTCTGTCAAAACTGCAGAAGGTTCCAATTTCAATAAAGCCATATTTTCCAGTAGAAATTCTTGAGCACTCCAATGTTTTTTTTCTTTTAAAGAGTTTTAAATAAAAGTTGGTTTAATAAAAGATATCATCTGAACTACTTTCTATTCTTCTCTACCATATTAAAGGAAGTTTTGAACATCTTAGTGATGGTCATTTTTGATTTCTGAGCAAAGCAAAAAATAAATAAAAATGGTTACTTTCATAAGTAAAGTGTGACTGACTGGATTTTCTTTGAGTTCCCTGAAACATTCTGTTTCCACACTGCATTGGTGGGACTTCCTACTAAACCCAACAGAACTAGTTACGTAAGTTAAGAAGCACATGTGGAAAATGCATGCGTTGCTCTTAGGTCACAACAATAGACATAGGGCTGTGAGGTGAGGTAGGCATTATACATATATAACTGGGACATTGCCAGTGTAACAAAATGGCCTATTGTGCAGATGGAGTCTAGACTTTATTCTTAACTCTTCCCTATTATCTCACAAATTGTAGCTACAAAAATGCTTTTAGGGCAATACTAATATCTGATATAACAGTGGGAGATATAATAGTCGTGATTGCGATCCACTCATCTAAAAGCGGCCTATGGGAGCATTGCGTATACAGGAAGAGGTCATGGTCGACAGTGTCAAAAGCTGCAGAGAGACTGAGGAGTATAAGAATGGAGTAGAGGCCCTTAGACTTAGCTAAGAGAAGGTTATTGGTGATTTTGGAAAGGGCAGTTTCAGTCCAGTGGAGAGGGTGGAAACCCAATTGAAGAAGATCAAGGGAGGAATTAAAAGAGAGGAAATCAAGAGAGCCCACTCCAGAAATTTGGAAGCAAATCATAGGAGCAAAATGGGGCAATAGTTGGAAGAGTTGGAGGGGTCAAGAGTGGCCTCCTTAAGGATAGGAGAGACAGTGGCATGTTTGAAAGCCAGTGGAAATGACCTAGTAGAGAGGGAGAGATTGATTATGTACAGCAGAGAAGGTGCAGCAGTGGGGGCAATAACTGTTAGGAAGTGAGAGGGGATGGGATCAAGGGGGCAGGTGGAGTGGTTTGGTGAAGAGTGGAGGGAGGTGACCTAGTCAAGGGATGCTGGCGAGAAGACAAGAAGAGATGCAGGAGGGGAAATAGGATGGAAAGAAATTGGAGAGGGAGAGGGTTGAGAAGCAATAGCAAGGCAGAGTTTATCAATCCTGGTGCTGAAAAAGGAAAGAAGGTCCTGTGCACAGAGAGACGGGGTATTTTTACACAGACACTTATCCTGGGATTAATTTGTTAGTCTTGGAATGACAGATTTATCTGTAAATGTAGCATTCAGTGATTATAATCACAGAATAATGGAAAAACTCCAGGATTACATAACCCCTTTTTCATGGTTTTGTAAAATCTGGTTGTTAAATAACACTGCAATTAGGTCCGTCTAAATGACTGTTTTGGGATAGTCAACTATCCTGGGATTAGTATCACAGAGTGGTATGGAAAGAGCTGACATCCTCCCTATGCAGTTCTGCCTCTATGGTATCTACTAGGGATGGGAATTCCGGTTCTCCCGAGATTCGATATTGTCGGTATTTGGGTGTATCGGCTTAATTCAATAAATCCGATATTTACCTGTACTGGCATACCGGATTTTTAACATTGACTGCAGTACCAGATTTTTTACATTGCGGCCATTGAAGTCAATAGCCGCAATGTAAAAAAATCCAGTACCACGGCCAATGTTAAAAATCCGGTATGCCAGTACAGGTAAATCTGGTACCAGGGAGATCCAATACATCTGGTATCTGGTATTCTCTCCGGTGTCCCACCCCTAGTATCTACTAGTACCACATGTCTGTGGGGTGATCGCAATGCATTGTTGAAGGATGACAGTGGTATTCGGAGCACCAAGTTTAAATACCCACAGAACAAAGGGATGAGTCTCAATTTTCTTCAACCCAGACATCAGAAAAGAAATGAAGAAAATCACATTTTCTTCAATTCCAGAAATCAGTGTGCTGAGCACCAACAAAAAGCACCATGGGATTGATATTAAATAATCCCAGATATTATAAAACTGGGATAACAGCAATGTGCTGTTCATTGAACTATCCTGGGATAGTTGGGATGGATTTCAATATGGGACAGAAATGTCCATTTAAACAGG
The DNA here is from genome assembly GCA_003113815.1 of Sphenodon punctatus. Taxonomy (NCBI): domain Eukaryota; kingdom Metazoa; phylum Chordata; class Lepidosauria; order Sphenodontia; family Sphenodontidae; genus Sphenodon; species Sphenodon punctatus. Next base: position 190,620 of record QEPC01008879.1, on the reverse strand, counting down.
TACCATTTATAATCCCTGGAAAACAATTCTGGGATAATTTTCTCCTAATCCCAGAATGAAGTTTTCATGTAAAAATGCACAAGAAGGTGGGGGAGGACAGAGAGGCTTCTGAAGGGAACCAAATGTTGAGAATAGACGGTGAGGGTTGCGGGAGTGAGTTTTTATTAATGTGTAGTAATAGCGGTCTTTGGCCATGGAAAGGGGATCACAAAATGCAGATAGAGCAAATTTAAAGTGGATGAAGTTGGAAAACTCACGAGACTTCCACCAGAGACACTCACATCCTGCCAAGTGCACAGGAAGATGAATGTGCCTGACTCCCATCCCCACTGTATTTAATAGTTATATTTTATGATTTCATTTAATCTTATTTATGTTAATTAGGTTATAGGTTAAGGTATGTTATACGTTAAGATCAATAAATAGGTTATAGGTTAAGGTCTTTTCCAAATAGGTTATAGGTTAAGATAGGATAGATTAGGTAACTAGGTTAATTAGGTTACAGGTTTTGATAGGTTAGGTAAAGAAAAAATAATTTAAAAATAGAAATTCTTTTTAAAAAATAAAAAATAAAAAAAATATATTAAAAATCTCCCCTCTCAGACTGATACCTTGCCATATTTGTGGGAAGTTATGGACTTCTTAATATGGTCATGGGCATGGTAGAAGCCAGACCAAAGTCCGTCTGTTTTTCCCAGGTTGTTACTATTGTAGGAGGGGGAATGTAATGTATTGCTCTTTTGAAAACCATGGAAATGCTAGGATCAAAAAAAAACTTTGGTTTTAGAGAAGAATTAAGTCCCTTACAAATTCAACCATGATCCAAAAATCATGGAAACTGTAAATTAATGCTCCTCCCTTAACTTGAGCACCATGTAAGCAGTAAAGCTGTTGTACAGTCTCACATATTGTGCTTGCTTACAACTTAGGCTCCATGCATCCACACTTTCCCTTGGTCTTTCAGCTCCAGTCCTCCTCCTCTGTAGGTTGGGGACAATGCTGAACAACGGCCAACCAACGCTGAAACTGAGAACAGCATGGGGGTCCGGGGACATATTACTGCCCCCTGGACTCCTGATTTCCCTGTATGCTTTCTTTGGGGTTGGGGAGAACAGGACAGCTGAGTACTGGGTGGGGAGGGGTGCAGTATATGGGGGAACAAGGCTGATGGATGAGGGATGACAGAGCAGCCAAGCAATAGAGGAAGTGTCTGTAAGGAGAGGGGCTAGCCAGATGTTGGGGGAGTGTTTATTGGGGACAAGACTAAAAAATGGGCAATGTGTATGCACAGATGAGGCTGGAGGGTAGGAAGAGGTGGAGGGAAATGTATATGTCGGTAACAGAAAGATAAGTGCTGGGAGGAATGTACACTAGGGTTAAAACAAGAATAAATTTCTTTCCTGCAAAATTTTCATGAGAATCAAGAGTTGTTACTGAGATCTCAGGACAATCTTGGTAATAGTTCAAAATCTCAGCAAGAATCTTATCCATATTTAAAGTGTACGTTTTACCATTTACTGTGATTTACTGTGTGTACTGTGTACCATATACCGAATTATCATATACTGCTTACCGTGTGCCAAGTTTGTCCTGGCAATGTGCATGCTCAAAATGGCCACCTCAGCTATTCTGCAAATGTGCTGCCCTCTTCCAAGATAGCACCAGCAGTATCATCATCATTTTGGAAAAGTGTATCCATTTTGCAAATTTTATTTATTTTATTTCTTTTACAAATTTCTACCCCGCCCCTCCTGCAACGCAGCTCGGGGTGGCTTCCATCATTAAAACCATAAAATACAATAAAAACAATCCAAAACAGTCAAAAAAATACTTAAAATATTAAATATTAAATATTAAATATAAATATAACTATAAACAGGGCTAGACCAAAACCAAACACAAATGGGTAGGGGACTAAACACCTCCGTCCTCACCCTCCCTCCCAAAGGCCTGGGCAAACAGCCAGGTCTTACAGTTCCGCCAAAATGTTAAAAGGCTTGGGACCAGGCGAGCTTCCTCCGGAAGGGAGTTCCACAGCCGCGGTCCCACCACCGAGAATGCCCTCTCCATCGTGGCCCCCCGTTTAACACGGGGGACCTCCAGGAGGGCACCCCCGGCAGACC